>JAUMGZ010232159.1:0-10990 GCA_032359645.1 Pododesmus macrochisma
TAAAGACAGGGCGACGAGGAGTAAACTCCCCCCCCCCCACACACCCTCTTTTACCTTATTCATACCGTGCATACTACTTATTATATAAATACACTAACCATGTACAACCAAAGACAGACAGACGAACGGATCGACTGACCACCGATGGAATGGAATGACTGACTGACCCACTAACAATTAACAAAGAGGGCCGCCGAAACATGGAAGCTGAAACGTACACCAGTCAAGCACACAAATCCAGAACACAGGTATGCACGACGCCAAACCAATGACCGGCAGAAACCCAAACTAGGACACAAGAAATCCAAACCACGACGCAGGGACAATGTCTGCCACCATATCAGAAACAGACTTGCCAAATCCACCCACCGCACCACGACGGCGGCCACAAAACTTCCTGAAAGCAGACCGAAGTCCGGGCAGTTCACAACCCTGCCCCAAAAGCCCGGACACCAACAGCAATCCCCAGTGACAAAGTCAGTGAGAACACGCTCTTGAACAACGAACTAGCTGTTACACACACACTCCATAAACAGGCGAGGAGGGCATGCCGCCGTCAAAGAACGGAAAGCCGACAACGGGAAAACCAAAGCCGCCACGCCTGTCACAAAGCCCAGTGGAAACCTACCACCCATGTCGATTTTCAGCAGGAGGTCTAAGTATGAGGCAGAAAAGTCGGTGCCAGTGGTGTCCCTCATCCCAAGCCCCGGAGGTCACACCACGCTCACGCAATCACCAAACTGCCCAACCCTCAATGACAAAACGTCATCCACATAGCGAAAAGTGAAACCAAAAGACTCAGCCAAAGTCTTTCTCTTGGAACCGAGCAGCTCTTGGACAAACTCTGCCTAATATGAATGCAGAAACAGGTCCGCCAGCAGCGGAGCGCAACCAGTCCCCATGGGAACTCCAACAGTCTGCCGGAAAACCTGGACCCCAAATTCAACAAATATGTTGTCGATAAGAAAATTCAGCATACCAACAACATCAACACGTTCAAGTAAATGACTCTGAACGTCCCTCAATGTAAGGTCCCTATATAGCACTGAGCGTTAGTACAAGTCTCGTTCCTGAATCAGTCAACTACACAACGAATCTTTCTACATACACATCCCATAAACACTTTCTCTAGGCAACTGCAGAAGAACTTTCTGAACATAGTTACAAATAAACTTTTTTTTTTAAATCGTGATCCTTTTACTGTAAAAAATATTCATTGATTATGCAGTATTTTAAAGAAATAAATCCGAGTTGCATGATACATGTATATATTTTTAAGCATTATTAAATATTCAAAAATAAAACATTCAGATTAAATTGATGTATTAAGAATGACACATAGCAAGTTAGTAGAAATAAAATATAACATCAAAAATTAGTAAAGCTTTCTCGTGTGCTCCAAGGCAACACTTCATATGACCGGGTTTAAAATATACCAAGTTATTCAGATTATATTGTTCAGAGAGAGAGAGAGAGAGAGAGATAGAGAGAGAGCCTTCACACACTAGATTGGAAGCGAGCGAGCGTTTTCTGTTACATATCAATGACCTGGACAGCTATGCTGGCGGGAGCTTATGTTCCTGTTGGGGTCACCCAGGTCAGAAAGGTTGAAGGGTAGAGACCAGGCAAAGATCGGCACGTCCTTCGGAGGGGACGCTAACCTGGCGGTCCCGTGTTCAGGGATTTTTAACCCCCTGGCACGATAAAGATCCCCGTGTAAAGTTCGATAAGAGTTGGCGGAAACGCCGTTGCATGGGCTCATCCTTCTTTCTGATCTATCTCTATTACTTTCATTTCCCGTTCCTGTCAACGCTTCTCTTCCTGTCCTAATTTTGGTTTTTCTCCTTTGGTCTTTTGTCGCAAAATCGGTGAAATATTCTGGACGTGACGTTAAACACTAATTAAACAAACAAACTGTTACATACGTGTCACCCGCATTGATGATTCCTTGACAATTCGGTACATCACAACTTGTACCAAACTTGAATAATGCATGCTCAGCACTGTTTAGTGGATTGCTAGAAATGTTTTGATAACACAGATATAACCTCGTCGTCTTCGTATGTTTCTTCTGCGATTTCTTGATTGAAATCGCTGTAATGCAGAGAGGCATTGAAACTACCAGATCGAGAGTTTTTAGATAGCAGGGAATGGGCTCTAGAAGATGCGTTTGAATTGCGTCTGTCACAGTAACTGTAAAATCGCTGGAATGAACCGATCGTTTCGTTCGAGTAGTTTGATAAGAAAGATAGACGGGAATCGAGATAAGAAGAACGATCAGAAAATTCTCTACTGCCTGAAGAATGTCGACTTCCCTTCAGCCATGAAGATGTTGACGACTTGCGACTAATTGTACTTTGTGAACTTTGTGAAGAAGGCCTCATATTGATGACGGGAATCGCCAGAGAGTCGTGGGCTATCCGTTTTCCGGGTGTTCCTCTTTGGCGCATGTCTCCCCTGGACGTCCCGCCTAATGTCCAACCGTCATACCCATTCCTAAAGACATCTATATCTTCTCTAACGTTATCAAATAAATGCCTCTCTGTATTACTCCGTACCAGCTTCTTTAACCCTGATCTTGGATTCTGCAACGGAGACGCTGGAATCGATGGAGAGGAATTGCTTCGCTGAAGGCTTGGTGAACACGATGCAGGTATGAGCCGAATATCGTTATACAGTACTTCAAATTCCCTGTCAGTATTATTATCATAGGTAGGAAGTATTAACTCCTGACCGATAGTCGATATTGTACCAGAAGATCCCATTGAGCCTGTTGCTATTGATAACGCGGATCCACGGCGGGGTATTACTATCACTGGACAGCGATGAGCATCATGACCCCTTATATCATTTAAACGTCTAGTAGGCACATTTTCACATTCTAATGATGCAACATCAAGCCTTGAAAAGGCCGAAGGGTGCTGATGCGCTGACCGTTGTCTATAAACGGATGGTGAATAATGGTCAACGTCGGTCTTGTCTGACCCAGACGTTTCTTCAAACAATGTAGGGAGAGCACAATCACGAATATTTTTTGAACAAGTGTGTATCACTGTTCGTGATGAGGTGTTGTTATCATTGTTTATAGAGCCGACCACTGATGTTCGTTTGAAACATGTCGTAGTGAGTTTACGCAAGAAATTAGACAATCTTTTCCTTTTCTCGTCTTGTAAAATGCCATCTCCTATGGGATGTAGAAGGCAAATTAGAATTCTGTTGAATGCTTTTATAAGAAACATTGTGAATTGTTCATTTGGAGTACTAACCATGTTATTAAGTGTCATAAAGATATAAGGCAACAGTGATAAAAGATAGACACCGAGCAAGAGATAAAGTGACACAAAAATGTGGGATGAATCCTTGTTAGACCGGACACTTGTTGTGCTTTTCTTAGTCTTGGGCGTTATAGGAACGTTTGTGATTTGAATCTTAACCGAATTGCTTGTACTTCGAGTTTTTGTGCGCATGTTCAAATCATGCACATATATTTTTCTGTGAATAACGCAATATATGCACACAGTTACAACAGACGGGACAATTGTTGTGATCGATACGGAAGCTATGTTAAAATAGAGCAAAGACGGTTCTGTTGATGCATTACACCACGTTGTACGCTCTTCTAAGGAGTTTTGTCCCAAGTTTACCTTCATCATCAACAGTGACCCAACGGCAGCAAACACTGGAAACACCAGACATGCCATCAACGTAACAAAAGCAGAAATTCTCGTCACCAGAACGTTTGAATTTCCGGTGCATTTGCAGACTCTCCATCTTGTGATCGCAACAGCTTGTACTGTCATCGGATATGCTCCCAAAATTAGGTCCTCCAATACTCCTAAGAACGAATAAATTACAGATAAAGGTACGATATGAACTATGTTAATGTACAATGAATTAAATAAGATATAAATAAATAACAAAGCCTCATCTGTTTTATCATTTGGATGGCAATACAATGATCTACGGGTAAAATAAGTCTTACACATTCATGTGTATTGATATGCATAGGATATTCTACATTAACGTCATGGGTGTAGAAATTCGGACCCGTGCCTTGTTTTTAATTAATAAAACACGTATAAATCCTTCTGGAGCACAGGTTGATATATCTGATACACGAAAGAACTATGTTCTCGATTTTTTTAGTTGTGTTTGTCCGTGTTCAAGTATAAATATCTCAGGTTACTAAATTCAACTAGCAACAAAAAGTTGAAATAATGTTCTTGAAAGCGAGCTTTGTCAAAAAATCTTATTGAACGTTTTGGTATGGCCTCATGCTGACAACAGGGGAAATCCTGAACCTGAATAAACTGTTTATGAATATACCAAGACGTTGTGATCGTTACAACTCTGAATTATAAAATTAAACTGTAACTAGTGTCCACGAAAGAGATTCTCGCGTGAAAGACACTGGTTTTTTTAATCATTGGGTAGATCGAACGAATGATATAGCGTCTTGGCAAAGAGTGTTGGTTAGTCCAGGGAGAGTCATGTTGGTAATATCAAAGCTAAATACACTAATAATACGTCATGTTTGTGTATGAACTACCGGTGGTTGAATTGAAAATTGTATGTATTTTCTGTTATTGATGTATATCATTATGACTAGCTATGGTGTTTTTTTCTTCAGGAAAATGATTAAGTTACCATGCCCGATTGTATTATTTTTTTTGAAAATGGCCCAGCAATGTGCAAGTGAAGTCGATGCACAATTCAGTAATGGCTTTTACACGGTAAACGGTTGTCGTCAACTTGTCTGATTAGAACTTGATTGACACGCATTGAGGAAAACAATATCTTCGCCTGAGGTTAGCTATTTTTGGTCCTGAACGTGTGGAAAAAAACAGTGTGTTTCCCTGTGGAAATACTGTTTATCAAATTATTTTTATAATACGAAGAAAGTTATTTGTGAGTGCTTCCAGCAGGTGTCGAGCACTATAAAGAAGGAATATATCCAAATACATTACAGTGTTAATCACACCCAAATACAAAATATAAATTTGACATTTAAAATGTATTCACAGTTTCCTTCTACCTATAAAGTGAAAATAACCATTTCATAAAATGGATACAGAATGCAGGATGATGTTCTATAAAACAGCATCACCCTGTCTATAAATATCTAGAAATGACTCATAAAACGAAATTCATGCACTTTTAGTGATTGATCACCAATTCACTAACATCCATATCTAACAAATTTCAGAACACGCACAAGAAGCATAAAGAAGATCAAAGAGGACAATAAAAACAATTCAACTACCATCAATGAGTCTTGAAAGGGTACATTTCTTAAAAACCACTTTACGCCATGAAGCAAAAGACTTGGAACAACATGTACAATCAGATTCCAAGAAAAATCACAGTAAAGATCGAAGATAGAATAGTAGGCCCAATTATTTACAAAAATAAAAGTGATATATAATTTAGAAAAATCTAACAAATCAAATGTAGAATGAACAATTAACAAGAAAAATGCATAAGAAATTCATAAGGAAAAATTAGAAAATAGAGCTTTACAATATTGAGGTCACTTTCATCAACAGCACGTAGACATGTACTCCCTTTCATTTAAAAATGAAGCAGCACTATACATTTGCAATCATTGCGCACTATCACAAGACAAGCACTCTCTAAATGGCCTAAACTGACCTCGGTTTCATTTTCAACGGTGGTGAATTTTCAACGTTACCCCTACTACAAAGTTTTACCAATTTGATGTCACTGACACTTCTCTGATTGACGTCACTATACAATGTCATGTTTTTATCCCTCTCATCCCCGTATAGTGTGTCGTTATATACTACTCTTATTCTACAATAAGACCGAAACATATTGTACTAGAACAAAGATAATATATATGGGCGAAAATAATTGGGTTTAGAATGGGCCAGACCACGACAGGGCATTTAATATTTTCTGTGCAATTATGTCTGCAATTACCCTTTTCTCATCGTGAGTATAAAGGCCTTAATCAAAATCCAGACACACCAAGAACTCGCAAAAACTATGGGTGTTTTAAAATAACCTAACTGGCTCTCTAATGGCTTCCTGATGAGCACAAGTCTAGATTTGAACATAAGATGTTTCTGTCATAAGAAGTAGGTTCTAGATATGCCTCGGTCATTCTTGAGAGAAAAAAGCGTCGTAAAGGCAAATTAAACCTTGAACGATGGGCGAGTATGTAAATAACAATACCAGGCCATAAAGGAGAGTTCACGTGCAAACGAAACTCAGAGTAAACACAAATCACTTAAAACATTCATTGAATTACCTTTTATAGTGACGAGGAATGAAGATTTCACTGCAAATGTATTCATACATATAACGTCCAATGGAGATAATGTCAGAAGCGAAGTCATAATCAGGAAGGTTTTCACCATCTGCAGAACCTCTGTTGCGTTGAAGGACGTTTTCCCAAAGCGTATTACAATTAGATTAAGAAGGTTTAAAAATAACGCTGTTAAAATAAGGACAATCGACAGGCAAACAAAGATGTCCAAGAGTTCTTTTGCCATATTTTTACCACTTTACTTGAAAAAAGGAATCTTAACGGTAGTGCTTAAGTTTTCCTCTTACTATTTTGTTAAAACTTATATATTAACTGTAGTTAATATTACGCCATGTACTCCAAACTTATCATATGAAAAATATCCTTTTTGCTACATGTACATGCTATTGTTGAATAATGGTAACACGTGATTGTATCAGTAGAGTTTACATTTCTTTGAACCAATTCCATAAAACGTAAAAACGGCTCGAACTGTAGTTATGATTATCAATCACAGCAGAAAGGTTTGATGTGGTCGCTGAAGCACGTGGTTGTTAGCAGAATTTGTCTTCTTCATCAGAACTCGCAGGGATTCAGCTTGACCTTGGCTAAGTTATGATAACAATGTTCTTTTCAATCCAATTCCCAAATATGGAAGAATGTGCCATTTTGTTATAAAGTTTCCTCCTGTTTGTGTTTAAATTCAATACAATGTCTTCACAATTGCGCCTGAAGAAGATAAAGATGGTCCCTGTTTTGCAACTGACAAAAGGTGCAGTAGATGTGTTAATTGACTGACTAAAGGTGATGTGGATGTGTTAATTTAAATGTCATACGCACCACAACTCAAACTTTCGTCATAGAGGATGACTTAATTATCAAGTTAACAAATCAATAGTTGACATTAACTTATAGAATATAATAACGCAATCTGAAACATGCCTCCGATAAATATGATATTTACAAGAGAAAAGAGCCAAATCTCCGTGTGAGATACCCAGTCGCAAACCCCAGATATAGACAAGACTTCGGTAAATCAAAGCTACAGAGCCAGAGTGGAAACGGTGACAAAACATTCACGATGGTAATGTTGTACAAAATCCATACCCCAACAATAATACAAAATTGTCTTGCCAAAATTTAAAATTTGCGCGTAGTCAAAACAGGAACTTCTAAACGTATTCCCCTGGACACGTTTTTAGAAAACTCCAGTTCTCATCAGCAAAGGTAACGTTAAAATGTATATATAATTATAGATACATCTATAGTTCATCTTCATTAATGCATCCTGTTTTGGCGGCAAAAAGGGTTAAATACGTTCAACTTGATAAATAACAAAACAATTAATTTCGTAATCATCTAAATATACAAAACAGGAATCATTGCTTAGACGAACAGCGGGCCTTACAAAATAAGCAGCTTAGAATAAAATCAACAGACTCAAATGCGAAATGAATGGTCACAGTTGAAAAAGTCACCGCTGTAAGAAGAACAGTTTCTCCCCTTAGCTTAGAAGATTTGACTTATCGACGTCTCGTCTACTCTATACCCAGAAGCCAATCTTCTCCTTAGCGTCCATTGATGGCGATTTTTAAATTCGTAGCCAAACCCTGAGTTGCGGGACAAGGTTCTCATACACAGAGAATCGGTTATTTTCTCTAAAAGATAATATATGTATTGTTGGCCTGATTCAGTTTGCATTTATGTATTTATTCGATGTTACCGCGCGATCTTCTCAAAATTGAGTAAGTAACATTATACCATTCCACTTGTGACAAATACTACCATGGTCTAACTTGGGAATTATAAGAAGCCGAGGCAAATCTGCTATTTTAATACTATATCTAGCAACATTTTAGCCGAGTCTGCTGCCTCATATGAAGTAACGGCCATGACTACTTCTTGACATAGAGGGAACCTTTTTTACATTACTTTATGGCACGTATAAAAACTTTGATCCTTTATAATTTAATAATCCCTTTCAGGCTGCAACATTCAAAACTCGCCTGCTTTGTTGTTAATAATTCACTGCTTATTCTAACATTAGCGCCACTGTGTATACCTTAAATTATGACCAGCGATCTGTCGCATAACCTCGCAACTCTTGACACAGCCAATTGTGCCTGGTGCGAAATTCGCACGAAAATGCTTCGCGAGAAATTATTACGAAGCGAGCTTATTCGTGAAATTTCGCACCAAGCGAAGTTCGCACCAAATATTGCTTTGCACCAATTGCGTATCATATTCGTGCGAGATTGTTACAAAATTTAGTACGAAAGTCGCACCAATTTCGTACCAAAATGGTTTCGTACTCAATTCGCATCGATTTCATACTACTTTATCTGTTAAAATTTCTTTGCACCAAATTTGCTTGGTATCATTTTCCCATCAATATCATCCTAAATTGGTACCAAAAATCACATTAATTTTTCTTGGTATAATTTTCGAACCAATTACGCATCAATTATCATTTAGTACAAATTCGCACCAATTTCAATAGGAAACAAGCATTAAAGGGATTCAAATTAAGAAAATCAACACCAAATGATGCAATATTGTTTTTACATTAAATGTTGAAGCGCAATATGGAGTTACTGATCAGAAAAAAACAAATTAAGAGGAAAGTGGTGAATAATGGACAATTTAATGAATGAAAATTAAAGTTAAAGTGTGATAAAAAGTCTGTTTGTTTTAAAGTCCAGTCACATAATTACTGAATCCCAGGTACATCTCTCAAATCCCGACTTGTAAAGGTTTTTAGTAGACATCTCTCGTAAAAAAGAAATGTTGAGAAAATATATGTAAGGGATTTATACATCTGATCTGTATTATTGAAGGCAATGGTACATTTTGCAGATTTTTGTCATTTAAATACATAATGTTGCATTAATTTTAAAATATATATTTTATTTTATTACAGTTATATACAAAGCACTACCAAACCTGCATGCATACATGTACATAGGCCTTTCAAGAATGTGTTAGGGAGTGTATCTTTAATGGTGAAGTTTTGTTTTAAAAAATAATCCAAGGCCTTGCCCATAATGTTCATCTCAAAAGGATGGCAGCATATTCTTGATACAAACAATTTATATAGCTTAATGACCTGTTGTAGAATTGATCATAATGCATTACAGGTAACATCAAATGAAGTTATGTTATGCACAAAGATAATTAAAAAAATCAAGGAGCAATAACTCTGGGAAGAAAAATTGTATTTATTTAATTTTAGAAGGTGACAATCTGCCATACCATGATGCATATGTTTACTAAGTTGTTTGTTGATTTATCATAAATAACTGTTGGGACACATATTTTGACAAGAAAAGGGACAATTAATCTGGCAAAAAGTCGCAGTGAGGTTATTTTGGTATGCGACAAACCATCATATGAAGTTGTATTTTCGTACTTTCCTTAAAGGTACAATGAATTTACATGAAACCTATATTACATTTACGCACGTCCTTGGTGGGCATATACAATAACTTGTAATGCAACTTTTATGCTAATAAATCACAACAAAATTAACTGCTGTTCATTATAAAGAATATTGTTTTTTTGAACGCAAAGATGCAATTGATGTCAAGAGTTATTTAGTTATATATAATATATGAAACATACATCTTTTCTATACATGTACATGTACAAGGACTTGATATAAAATGTTTTATATTCTATAACCCTAATTACATTCATGATTTTATAGCAATTATGTCATAATGATCAAGCACTGTTTAAGTCAGGATATTTTCTCTATTTAGAACCATTGTAGAATAAATGTTTGAAAATAGAATTGTTTACATTTCTACCTTAAAGTACATGTATTCTAATAAATTGGGCCTATTTTTAGATATATGCACTATTTAATTATACCACATAACAACAACAGAAAGACACTCTTTGTAAAAAACAAACAAAAATTGCCTATGAATTTTTGTACGCTAGACATATATGAATATGAGGTAAAATGTCTCAATTTGGGTACAGTGACGTTACAGTACATGATATAGCCCCCCTCCACTGCATAAGCTCTCACTCATATATTTTTAAACCCATCATACAGTACTACTGTATAGTGGATAACTGCACATCAAGTGCTGCAGTACTGCAATCATGTGACAATGTCAATTTAATATAGATCTATATGTTTACAATATCTTTCTTTAAATTATCTTTATAAATACCACAGACAAACATTCAATGGGCACTCTTATGTCATACTGTTAAATAAATGATCAATAAAATTTACAATACTATCCAGTAAAATTCATTTCGGATGGCAAATCTATTTAACTTGCCTTTAAATTTGCGACCGGAACTTAGTTGCTGGCGTTGAAAATGGACCAACACTATTTGTCAAGAACGAAAGCCTGGAGACTGAACAAGAGATTTATTTTGTATAGGTAGTTGTGGGCCTGGGTAGAAGTCCTAGGGATGTAGATACTCATCAAAATATGTTACATCATCACCAATGCACGCCAATAATCGAAAAGTCGTGTATATGTGTCAAACAGTGACAGTTCTCTTCGTCGCACCCTAATCCCGTTATGAATCAGGGTATATTTCACAAAGCATGTGTAACTTAGAAGTTCGTTATGTTTCCATTTTTATATGCCCGTCGAAAGACGGATCGTATTATGTTATCACGTTGGCGGGCGGGCGGGCGGGCGCGCAGTGTCCGCTCAATATCTTGAGTAATTTTTGACAGATCAACTTCAA
>JAUMGZ010232170.1:0-10990 GCA_032359645.1 Pododesmus macrochisma
TAACCAACAGACAAGTATACGTAGTATCTGTTTGTTTGGAGTGGATATACAGATAACCAACAGACAAGTATACGTAGCATCTGTTTGTTTGTAGTGGATATACAGATAAACAACAGATAAGTTTACGTAGTATCTGTTTGTGCGGATTGGATATACAGATAACCAACAGACAAGTATAAGTAGTATCTGTTTGTTAGAATGGTTTATACAGATAACCAACAGATAAGTATACGTAGCATCTTGAGATACAGATACCCGACAGACAAGTATAAGTAGTATCTGTTTGTTTGGAGTGGATATACAGATAACCAACAGACAAGTATACGTAGCATCTGTTTGTTTGGAGTGGATATACAGATAACCAACAGACAAGTATACGTAGTATCTGTTTGTTTGGAGTGGATATACAGATAACCAACAGACAAGTATACGTAGTATCTGTTTGTTTGAATGGTTTATACAGATAACCAAAAGACAAGTATACGTAGCATCTTGATATACAGATAACCGACAGAGAAGTATACGTAGCATCTGTTTGTGAGGATTGGATATACATATAACCAACGGACAAGTATACGTAGTATCTGTTTGTTTGTCTCACAGTCATGCATTTCAATTAAGAATATACCTTTATTATCAAAAGTAACATATTTTTTTGAGCTTTGAAATATGTGTTACTTTAAAATTATTACTTGGCTCAGTAGAAATTAGCGCATAACTTTAGAATATTCTGTTCATAATAAACGTTAAATACGAGTTAAATACCTTTGTTATAAAAGTTCCACTCGGCACATTTTCCGATATATGTACACTATACTCAGTTTGGCTAAATGCTGGGACAGCGTCGTTAACATCAGATATAGCTACTGCTACCATTGTTTGACTTGTCCTTTGTGGTGAACCATCTGTTATTGTAAAACACGTGTTTTAATAGATATGTATTATCATATGATTATCATATACTGATTAAGCATGGAAACGTCACGACAGGTGAGTCATGTGAAACAGGAAACGTTCACTCTTTTGCTAATAACGGGTTTTTCTCTAAGTTAAAGTGTGTGACGTTTCTTCTTGCTTAAGTAAATGTTTGTTATCTAACTGTTGCATGAGTTAACATTATAAAAAACAGCGTTTAAAATAGCAAAGATGTTAACATCTTTTCAAAGAATTTTAAACTGGGAATCTATTAGGCATGTGTTCAAATTGCCTGAATTTTGATGGTCAATAATGATATAAAACTTTATATCGACCGACTTACCATCCATGACCTTGATAAGTAAACTATAAACTTGAACAGTTTCATAGTCTAGGCATTGAGAATCATTTATGATAGATATCAGACCGTCCTTATCCACACCAAAAGCTTCACATGGACCATACTGGTGTACAATGGTGTAATTCAAAACATCACTAGTATCGTTGTCTGAGGCTGTAAGCTATAAGAAAAAAAAGAAAAACAAAGGTACTGTTAATAGTGCAAATATATTTTGATTTATAAGTAAACTAAAAGTTGGAAAATACCCTTCTCACATAAAGTGCGTGTTACCACACCGTTGTGCAGTGTGTTATCACTTTGTGTTATTAAACCGGTCACATTGTTATCACAACGGATCGCAACGTCATACGAGGGTCATGACCTCTGACGCAGTTATTTTCTTTATTTCCGTTTCACCAGAACTGCGTTGTTTCGCTCGCTGCAGGATTCCAGTTCAAAGATTGGCGATAATCCATTTACAAAACATTACCTTTTCGGTTTTTCACATTCTATTTTTTCAAATAGTTTATAAATAAGTTGTAGATGAAATACAAAGCACGCGCTATATCTCTTGTTGGAGGGTAGTCAAGGGGACGCTTCACGCATGTGACCTACTCACTGTGATATCACTACGAGCAATAACACTACGCTACCACGGTTCCATGGTGTGTTACGAAAAAATGCTAAGTTTTTAAAGGCGTTCTATTATGTGAGAAAGCAGTTCTCGCACTCGATTTGATTAGTTATGGTCAATAACACACTCGATAGTTATTCTATAAAAATAGAATAATCATCTCGTGTGTTATTCTATTAAAATAGAATAGTCATCTCGTGTGTAATTGACCATAACTAATCAAATCTCGTGCGAGAACCTCTATTTTTCAACTTGTCGCATTTTGTTTTCTTTATTAGTGTGTACTGTTATAGTCTTCCTATAAATATTTTAAACGATGCCTTCAGTTGTTATCTAAGCAGTGATTAGTAATGTTTTCACCTGAATGACAGACGTTCCCTTTGTAGAGTCCTCGGAAATTGTACAGGAGTATGACGGTTCGGAGAATACAGGAGCATGATCATTAATATTTGTAACATTAACAAACACATCCATTGAGGTCACTAAGCCACCGTAGTCACTCGCGTTTATCGTCAGCAGGTGAGATCGATCTGACTGTAGTTCATAGTCGAATCTTTTTCTAGTAAATATGTCTCCAGTCATGTTGTCAATTGCAAAATCTAAAATAAAAAAGATATTGCTATTGTAACGTGTTACACTATGTGTTATCAAAATAGACCATACGTACACCCAAATAACTAATTTAAGGCACTGGTGACTTAGATAAAAAGACCAAACATAGCATCGCACAACCCAACGCAAACTCATATACTAGTCAGTGTCAAATAAAGTCAGTCGAGCTTGATAATGAATGATTTGTGTCGGAAGGATTTAAGCCGGTTCCGTTGGATTATTTATAAGTGATCATTGTCCTATTTTTGACTTTTTTCTACTGTACCAAAGTTCACTTTGTGGTTTATCATAACTACTTCCAAAACCTATTTTTGCATTAAGCATTCCTTTTTCAAACTGAATTTATCTTCAGACCGATATACAAAGTTAAACGATAATCTATCTAGTTAACTCAATCCCAAAAATACGCATTGAATATTATGAACAAGTCATCATGATTTATCTGTTCTGTTTGGCCCATTTTCCATACTAATAACATGCATGAAACCTTGATATCGTCAACTATTTCCGGTGTGTATCAGACTCGGGTCATCTGCGCGTGAAAAGAATTTATGTTATCAACCGGAAAAGCACTCGGGCCTTTCCGACATACTTAGGAAAACACATCCGGGTATATGGCGGTTGGGTGTGCATATTCAGACTAAAATATTTGCCGACTGTACTGCCGACATGCTTTAATCGCTAGAATATACCACATAGTTTTACTATACAATGCTGAAGGAAGGGTTTCAGCACGAATTTTTCTATATTTTGTCTTCATTTAGTTACTCGAGCCTTATTACCTTTTAATGGTGCATAACATTTTTGAACGGAGTTGCACACACAATATACTGTTTGTAGATCAATCTTGTCGTCATAGATACATGTACAATATGGCAGCAGACGCAGTACTCCCGAGTGGTTTACTGATTGGTTTGTGATGTTTCCTTTTTAGTTTATAATTGTATTTTTGTTTTTTTTTCTCTGTGTGCGTCACCAGTTCCTTCTATTTGCCCATGTCCACGGACTTGTCTTTTGAATATCGTTTTTGTTTTCCGTTTTACTACCTTGTAATGATTGCTTTATAGCATAATTCAGTGGTATTCCATATTTTGCAATTATTTCACGTCATGGCAGTAAGCAATCAATTAATGTCCATGGTGGCCAAAGTATAAATGAAAGTGACTGTGTAGAGTTCAAGTAAGAGTATGCATGCTTGTAGAAATTGCTAAGGTATTCACAAAGGCGATAGTGGTTATGTGTTAAGTCAACCCAACCACATTGAAATGGTAAACTATATAGTATATAAATGACGGTCTTACCTAAACAAGTTTTTACATGTTGATAGTATTTCTATTGGTGAATACTGTAATAGTTAGAAAGGGTATATTTTAACTACCAAACACAGGGACTCCTTTTACATTTCAAAGCCATCGAAAAATAATCACTTGTATTGGATGATATATGCTGTTTATTTCTATTTATTATGCATTTGCAGAAGGTTATTGGTATTTTTTGAAATCTTCTTACCACGTGTGTTCACAAGTGTAAAGTTAACAACTCCGCCATCCTTATCCATAGCCATTACTCTACCTACATAGAAATCACTGTTTTCTTCTTCATCAATAGTATAGTTCATCGTGTTGATGAATTCTGGCTTATTGTCATTTGCATTTAAAAGATGGATAACAACTTTAGTTGAACTGCAAATAAAATATGTAGCAAATAAAACAAAATTGCAAATGTCCAGCACCAAAGCCATATTCTGTGAAAACTTTAGAATTGACATATATTTTGCGGTACATGTGCATCTTGAGGTTTATATTATTCAAATGTTAAATTAGATGTTATTTATTTTGAATTAAAATATAAAACAACGCTAATACATTTGTAATAAAATTTAATACGCAATACAAATGACTGGCCCAATAGAAACAGAGCATCATACAATGTTAGCCCTTCACAATACATTGTTTCATTCAAACACACGGTGATCAAATGCAATGTATAGCGTTTGTTTTGAAATGCTTACATTAGAAGCTTATGCAGTGATTATATATAAATATCACATAATATTTTTTTCCAAACTTTACTATTTATCATAAGTACAAAATTATAAGCCGACGCGTTCTACAAATGAACACTCTTATACGAACATTAAGACATGCTATCTTATAGGAACACAAAACAGATAGCAATACTATGAATTTCAAATGTATTGTATTCTATTAATATAGTTAAGCACCCACCAGTTAAGTGCAGGACTTCCAGAATCACTAGCTATAACTTGAAACTCATAATTTCGAACATCAATTTCAAAATCCAATGCATTACTTAATGAAAGCGTCCCGTTGCTGTAGTTTATACTGAATATCTGAAACAAATATAAATCAATCCGTGTGAAAATACTATAACTAGATAAGAAACTACCAATACAAACATAACATGTATAGTTTAAAATGAACATCATCGTGTAACTACAACCTTTATTACATTTAAAGCTGTGATCTACAGAGATGTTTTCTATATCATATATATATGTAGTGCTTATACAAGTCCTCAGATAATCTTAAATAACTTTAAATACACCATTTCATCAATGGTTTCCTTATAGAATGACAGAATATAATATATATATATATATAAATATATAACACGTGCTTTCATGAATTGGAAAAATTATTAAAAGAAATTGATATGAAATAAAGAAATTTCACATTAATCAAATTAATCAATAAGAAGATGAACAAATTAAAATTATTAAAATTACTAGTAAAGTAATTCTATGTATTTAGTCATGTAAATAGCTTTAGTTGTGATTCACACTAAAGGAAATTACACGGTATAGTATATTATCCGTACTATGAGGTAGTAAAAAATGACATCTAAATCAGGGGACGTGACAAGAAGGAAAAACAGCCCCCCCCGCAAAAAATAAATGAAAACATTTTATAACAACAACACAAAACACCTTGACATTTTAGGGATTACAACATTTCATTGTGTTATTATTTCATTAAAATACATAGAAATACGTAAAGAGAGTACCGTATTATGCATGACCGAGTATGAAATATTTCCGTTTTCTCCGATATCGTAGTCTTTTGCTCCCACTGTGCAATTAATATAGCCTTTTATATTTTCTGAAACGCTGCAGTTAAGTGTATCTAGAATGAAATGACCATGAAGTAAATTTTGTTTGTTTAGCACACAAATAATATAGTTAATATCAGATTGCCTACACATTTTTGACCTTATATATAACTTTTTGGCTGGTCTCGCATATACAGATGATTTCCCTACTGTTATCAGTTTTACACTTACACGCATACGTTTAAATATATGGTTTTTATTGTATCAAACATATAATTTATTTTCAAGTATTGATTGTAACAGGTTGTACATCTACAAAAAAAATACAACGGAAGCATGCGGCGGCGGGTGATACGTGTGTAGCAGGAAACGCTTACCGTATCACGAGCACCTGGTTTCGCTTCTATGTTTTTAATATTATAGTTCTTAATTTTTCCATTTTTAGTTAATACATGTATATTTGGTTATTTTTTCTGTGTGCGTCCAACGTTTTCCCTTTGTTTGCTCATGTCAATGGACTAAAGGCTTTAGAATATCGTCTTGGTTTTTCGAATTTACTATTTAAAAGGAGACAAAAATATAAAAAAGGCTCTATAACTGATCTTGTAATATGAATATCTCAAAAAACAAACTGTTGCTTTTTTATTTGTTTAAATTTCATACAGAAATTAATGCATGGAAGATATTTGTAAAATATATTTTATTAATAAATTATCTTAAAGGTTTCAAATATACAAAATTGCAAACTGAAATATGCAACCAATAAATATGTTTTGTCTTAAATGCACTGTACATGTACTCAATTGGAATGTTTGTTGTGCCAACTCTCATAAACGTAGGTGAAGTGTAATGATGAGTTATTCACAATACCCAATTTAAAGTGTAGTACCTTTGAAACACACTGGGGGTTGGTTCACATCCTCCACGTGTATAGTCACGGATGTACTGCCATTGAGGACTGATGAGTTACTGTACCATGGTTGCATATCACTTGCAGTCAGCTTTTAACAAAAAAATGTTACCATTCTAAAGTATCCACATACAATTTTGAATTACCACTGATTCTATTCTAAAACAATGAAAAATGTTATGAACTAAGATATCGCAACGTTATTTGTTAAAACATGAAATGACTTTTCCTATTTTTACTATATTTTGAAACATACTAATTATTCAATGAATGAGATAAAGATGTGGAGTATGATTTAACATACCGTGATGTTTATAACTTGGTGTAAACTGTAGTTCAGTGCATTCAAAAGGAATATATCTGCGGTGTTTTGGTCTAGATAAAAATTGTTCTCTTTATTTCCAGAAGATATGTAATACGTCAAAGTGTTGAATTCTGCAGACTGATCCTGATCAGAAGCACTAATTCTATATATAAAAAAACAAACCAAAATACGAAATGTTATATATAATTTGTCATTGGAAATATTACAACTACAACTACAAAATAATCGATTATGGTGTGATTGTAAAATTAATATACGGTTTCATTTTTAAATGATCACCTCATTTTTGATTGACTACCTTTGTTCCTATGATCCCCCCCTGCACAATGTTAAGCGTACCTTATGCCACATTAATATCGAACGTTGTTTGGTTCGTCCTTTAGTTTTACCCGTTGATTTACCAATGCTGTTCATTTGATAACATACGTACGCCTTGGTTAGTGTGTGTACTTCTTCTATCATAGTCCTCGGGTGAGTGTATAGTCAATACCTTTTTAATGTTGTGTTGATAGGATTTGTTTTGGTCTGTTTGTTACCGCCTGTTTTCGTGCTGGGTGACCGTACTAAGTCGGTCTACATGGTTTACTAGTCTTGATGATTGTTGTGATGTCGATTTAATTAATTACATTCATGTGCTTCATTGTTTGACGCAGTTATTGTTTGTTTGTCAATGTCTCTCGTTCTGTTGATCCTATTCATAATATTGTTTACATGTAAACATTGCTGTTATATATTTCACATACAAAATAATTGAAAAGCAATGTTAGTAATTTTTAATTCGGTCTTATTATATAAGAAAACTGCATTACAAAGTAACGCGCTCGATTTTTATACCATGCATTATTAAAATATGTACTCACGAAACATTGTTTAACTTTGTTCCGACCTGTGCATCTTCCTTTATGTAGAAATTATGTCTTTCATGTTCAAACTGAGGTGAGTGGTCATTTACATCCTGTATTCAGCCAAAGGTTTATCATGTACACATTATTTGTGAATAACGTAAACAAAGGTGTACGTATTTTCAAGTAAAATGACATCTAAAGTAAAACGACTTACACCCAAAGTAAACGCGAAATATAAAAAATAAATTACAAAATATTCAGAACTCTATGACTTAGGATGTTAATTTAACCAGTTTACATGATTCCAACGGGATTAAACTTAACCCGTAGGGGCCTCAGACCACAAATAATTGAAAATTAAAAAATATATCCTTACTTATATTTAATCCAAAATTCATGATATACCCAAGGGAACGACAGTTATAGCAAGTTAACTGGATAGAAGATGATTTTTTACATTAAAACTAAACAAAGGATACAAACTAGTGTTTACAAATGTATAAATAAACACCGTATAAGAAAGGCCAGATCAACCGACGTGAACTCAACCGTATGAAAATCAGAATATGAACAAGATAAGTAAAGGCAATGGATGGTACTGATACAAAGTTTAAACCACTTACAAAGAACGGTATAATATAACACAATGTGTTTATGAAATAATACTTTAAAAAAAATGAGAAAAAATTACTGACTTGAATAGTAAAGAAAAGTAAATATAAAACAAAATAAATAACAAATAAACAAACTCAAAAATTATCAACATCCTTTTCGTTTCCACGCTTTTGTTAGTTATGTCCAGCCAATTCTAAATTCATTATTTCTCGAACGTATGTGATGGTTGATTCATAATCAGGCCTGGATTATAAGGCAAGGTTCTCTGTCGCATAGCGTTGGATTTTCCTCTCTTTTAGAGACATGGTGACATATACTTCTTTTTAAACAGTGGAAAGGGTTGCAATACACCGGAATGACACGGAGGCATCTGTGTGCGTCCAACGTTTCCCTTTGTTTGCCAATGTCCATGGCTTTACGGCTTTCAAATATCGTCTTGGTTTTTCGAATTTACTTCTTAGATATCACATTTTTGTTTGCATTCAATACTTTTATACGATGACATAGTACGTGTATTTATATCATATTCTCATGTTTCAATTTCAAATCGGGTTATACTAGATACGTTCCACCAGACTTCATATAAACAACAATGTGAGGATTCAAATTTCGACCTCTCGGCTTTAACAAGCTGTGTAGGCAGAAAACAAAAGTTAAATATTGTAGACAACCCTAACTTACTTGTGTAAAAGTTTAAAACAAATAAATGTTTTACCTGAATATGTATAGTAATATTTTGGCTATCATTTTTCAAATCATCTGTGTATTCCATATTATTTGATGCCGTTATCACAAGGTGGAATTCTCCCTGGTTGATATTATTGATTTCCAGCTGATGGATACACGATAGACTTCCATTTGGTAACAAATTAAAACCAGAACTCAAACTCAGGGAGTATGTGATTTGAGAATTTTCAGGACTTATGTCTGCATCTTGAGCCTTTAAAGAATTACAAACCTCTATCACACTTCAAATTTTTACAATCTAAATAGTAAAAATAACTGTCACAAAAACAAGTTACACCTTTAATAATTTCACTAAGATTAAATTTTACATCAACTTAAATCTAAGCATCAGTTTTACAATTTGTACTTTTCAACTTTAATAATTAATTAATGGATTAACATAAACAAAAAAAATTATATCAGTTTCATGAACAAAGATAATTAGCTTTTGAGAAGTTGAGAAGGGACAACTATGTTCAAAATAGCTCAAAGGCTCTTTAAGTTTGTTCAAACCTTTGCGTTATGAAATATTCCTGGGGTTGAATGCTCTGAAAACCGATAGAAGAATATCTTATCATCAAATATAGGTGCGTAATCGTTTATATCCTCTACATATACTGGGATGATTAACGTTGATTCTAACGGTACATCTCCTTCATCTCTCGCCTTTATATGAAGATTAATGATTTGACTTGAGTATACATCTATGTCTATGGCATTTGTGATTGTCAAATTTCCAGACGTTGCATCAATTTGAAAGAAAGAAGACCTTAAATGATAAAAAATTATAATTAATCTTCAAGGTAAAAATACTGATTACCCAGAACATATAAAAACCCAGAGATATAAACAAATGCTACTTTAATGACATGATAGGATTAACCGTCCGTAATGTGTAACAAATTCTGAAGGGGAGGGCATATGCTGAACTGTAGGCTAAAGGACAGCGATCAAAGTAAAAAACCGTAATTTAGAATGTGATCTATGATAAAATAGTGTGTGTAGAGATAGAATAAAAAGAAAGGGGAATTAAATTGCAGAAACTTAACCATCAAAAAATGAGCTTTTATAAGCAAAGACCAAAAATATACTCATAACTAACTAATTAATCCTCATGAACAAACATCATTAACAAAATACTTCCAATTACATGTACATTGTCTATTAAATATTTTAAAAATAAATGGAAAAAATTACACATAAATGCACCAAGTTTTAATTTTGTCAGCATTGACATTCATTGGAAACGGACAATTTCAGAACTTATCAATGAAGATGTATGATTCAAGGTTTCAAAAGTGTCTTATCAATCATAATACTAAATAGTGTTAACATTCTCTAAATTGTCAAATTCCCCTTCATAAAATACACTAATCTGCAAGTACAACTTGTGAAGAACCATGGCGACAAAACGAAAACAAAATACTTCATTGTCTTTTAAATAAAATATATATATGCAACTCACCAATATGTTTCAAATATGGAAAAACGCACTTGACCATTTTTCCCCGCATCTTTATCTTCAACCTGCGATTTAACACACAATAGAAGATTTTTAAAATACGATGTTCAAATTGATCTAAATAAACAATACATGGTGTTTCAGTAATAGAAAAAGTTTATATTCCTCTTAATATATTAAGTGTTCCGTCTCATTTCATTCGCATCTTTTTGATATTTATAACATATTAATGTCGAATTTCACACAAATACATTAAGTTTTGTTTTTTTGTTTCAGCAGTTGCAAATAGAATATTTCACTAATAGCCAATATAGGTATTTAATTAAAGCAGACATTGTTATAAAATTCCGTATACCTAATTTTGATATGCTAGCATAGCAACGGTAACATGTGCACAACACAGTTTGTTTGATATTTAGCCCCTTTTCAGCATTTACTGAAATGGAATATGTCATTCCATACTGTCTTATTCTACTGCTGAGACTTAATAAAGGAGGGGAGATCAAAGCACTGCAAGTAGATATGTATTGTTGC
>JAUMGZ010232181.1:0-10990 GCA_032359645.1 Pododesmus macrochisma
GTGTATGGTAACCTTATCCACCAATTAAAAAGGAGCAAGAGTCAAGAGTCACCATAAGAAAAATTCACAAGTTATGGCATAACCTACTTTTGACCCAAGAGTCATGCCTTGAACAACATGGTTCTCCATTCCCTCGAGTTACTTCATATCAAATCATAAAGCTATAGACCTTCTAGTTTATAAGAAGATGTTTTAAATGTTGTCAAATGTTCAAATGTTCTCCCGTTGACATATATGGCGCCCAATTGGCGCTAAGCAAATTCATGTGAACAAAATGTGGACCCCCTTCCCCTGGTGATACGTACTACCAAGATTGGCTAAAATGTATCCAGTAATTTTGGAAAAGAAGTCGAGCATGTGAAAAGCTTACATGTTTACATTGTTGAACTTTGACCCAAAAGCACGTAACATGTTTTGAATCCAGGGTCACGCCTTGAACAAAATATTAACCACACTGCCTTGTTTCGTGCTGGGTGACCGTCCTAAGTCGGTCCGTATGGCTTACTAGTCTTGATGTTTGTTGTGATGTCAATTCAATTAATTACATTCCGTTGCTTCATTGTTTGACGCAGTTATTGTTTGTTTGTCAATGCCTCTCGTTCTGTGGATCCTATTCATACTGTTTTATGCACTCAATTTACTACATATTAAAGCATTAACATCTAGGCTTTCTAGTTTTTGAGGAGATTTATAAAATTGTGTTAAATGTTCCCCCGTTGACACCTAATGGTGTTCCATAGCGCTGAGCATATTCATGTGGACAAAATGGGGACCCTCTTCCCTGGGGATACGTACTACCAAGTTTAGATAAATTTGTCGAGTCATTTTAGAAGAGAAGTCGAAAAGGTGAAAAACTTACATGTTTCCTATATAAACATTGTTGATCTTTGACCCAAAAGCTCTTATACTGAGACTCACTACATGCCTAGTATTGGGTTCATTTACCGCCTCTTGCTGTCATAGACTTTGACATTGTACACCTTCTAACAATACTACTGGGACTCAATAAAGGGCTCCAGTTGAAAGCTTCCGATTTCGAGAAGGCTTGGTCCTGATATCTGTCCTTCTGGTTGTTAGTTAGACTTCGCGTTGTTCTTCATTTCTGAGCTCACACTGCTGTTATAGCAATTACTTGAGCCTATTTAGTAAAGTTTCCCCCTGACACATAACTGAGTGAGTTTTGCTCACCTAAGGTCCCTAATCTCTCCCGCCCCCTTTTCTTCTGGTAGTTTAAGTTGACTTGGGTGTTCCTGCTGTTGTAACTTTACGAGCACACTGATTGTTCATCAATGCCTTTTTTCATACTTAACTTTATGTGGAATCTATGAATCTATCACGTATTAGACACTGTTTTCAGCTTTATGCTACTAGGTTATTATCCATTTTCATGTTTCCAATTGCCTTTTGTAATTTGTATAAACGATTTACTCGCTTAGATTTTTATTGACAATTGATGCTGGCGGAGAATAGTTGTGGAGATGATTTACAGCGCCATGAAGTGTATTTATTAAATTTCAAATGTATGTCTGTACTTAAAACTTCTAGTCTCATTCGGGAAGTGGGAAGGTTGAGGCATAATTAACCGGTTTAACCACACAGCCTGGTTTCGTGCTAGATGACCGTCCTTAGTTGGTCCGCGTGGATTACTAGTCTAGATGATTGTTGTGATGTCGATTTAATTGATTACATTCCGGTGCTTTTTTGTTTGATGCGGTTATTGTTTGTTTGTCAATGTATCATGTTCTGTTGATTCTATTCATATTGTTTTTGACTCCATGGTCATGCCGTGAACAACATAGGTTATACATGCCCTCATTTGACCACATATCATAGCATTAAACTCTAGTTTGTAGTTTATACGAAGAAGATTTTTGAAACTTTGTCCAAAAAATCTCCCTCTTTTGACCCTAATTGCTCAAAAACAAAAACAAAAACAAATAAGCAAACGGACTTAATGTATGTAAATTAGAATTAAACAGATAATTATCTTCAGTTTCTTTTTCAAGGTTTATACTGCTTCATGATATACTCTCCCAAAAAAGAAAAGCAAAACATATAAAATCCCAAAAAAATCCAAAACTTAAAATATGTGATTTTAACGTTTGGTAGGGATTTAAAATTTAGTTTATTGTCACTCAGTTTCGCAAAGATCGTGGTCTTAGATTTCGAGCGGATTTAAACGCTCATAATCCACCAAATCACCGTACCATGAAACCAACTCACACGGAGAGAATGCATGCATTTCATGTGCTAGAGTAACACCTAAATAATACAAATACAAAGTGTTCTTCACATATATCAAAAGACCCGATTGCTGACGATCCGCGAAGACCACCTGTTTCAAACAGGGCACAGGATCGATACATCCGGTTTCGCCTATTACGAGAAAGGATCACCAACATAACATCTAACGCATCTACAATATGTGGCATGAGCCGGAAACAGTACCGACTGTTTAGAACTGATTATGCGAAGGCTCAGTGTGAATCGCCCAGCTGGAGGGGTTAACGTGATGACCGAGAATCGTCAACGACGGCGGTAATGGTTTCAAATTCAAAGGATATGGCCTCGTCTACGGTAGAGAATTCCATGGTTTAGTGATGATTTACACTTCCTTGTATAATTTTGTATTATTAAATTGATCGAACGTTCCTGACTCAAAAAACAGTATGAATAGGATCAACAGAACGAGATACATTGACAAACAAACAATAACCGCGTTAAACAATGAAGCACTTGCATCTAATTAATTAAATCGACATCACAACAATCATCAAGACTAGTAATTCATGCGGACCGACTAAGGACGGTTACCAGCACGAAACCAGGCGGTGTGGTTATATCGGTTAATGAGGCCTCAACCTTCCCACTTCCCGCATGAGACTGGAAGTCTTCAAAATAGACATACATTCAAAAATTTAATAGGTACAATTCATGGCGCTGTAAATCATCTCAACAACTTACTGCTCACATCAATTGTCAATAAAAATCTAAACGAGTAAAACGTTTATACATATTTACAAATGGCAATTGGAAACATGAAAACTAAGTTGGACATAAGCTAGTAGCATAAAGCTGGAAACAGTTGCTAATACGTGGTAGATTCATAGATTCCACATAAAGTTTAGTATATGAAAAAAGACATTGATAAACAATCAGTGTGCTCGCAGAGTTACAACAGCAACACCTAAGTCAACTTAAACAACAACAAAACAACGACTTCTTATGAAACGAATACTCAAATGACTGACATCTTAAGGTACATGTGTAGAACCACTTAAGGAAACCAACATTATATCATAAATTAAACAAGATAAATTCTACAGCATTATACAACTTTATAAAACAGAAAGCAACATAACATGATTGTTAATAACTGATTTAAAAGAAAACATGGTCACAGTTAACTCAAAAGTTGAAATACAATTTATAAATTATGTTAGCTGACCGTATATGCAGCAATTGTAATATCATTGAGCATTAACTCGTGTATTGCTTACACAAAACAAGAGTTCTAATTGATAGAAATCATTCGGGGGAAAAACGTATTCCGATTATTTAGAAACTCAAATAAGATATACCATTGTTAGATTTAAACAAAGGTACTTTAAATCAGACATAGGTTTGGGGTATAATTCTGCAACAATCATTTTCAATTTGTTTTGAAGTTGATCATTAAGTATAATTTAACAGAAAGAACAAATCTCTTTTTTCTATAATAGATAGAAGTTACCAGGATTAAGAAACCACTTAAACGGCTTCCTGCGTTTACACTTTTCTACTACGCATTAATTATATATTCTGCATTTATTAATTAAATCGAGACAGATTTGCTATACCGTTTATCATGTCGCAATTTCCCCATCTATGACTGTTTTTGGAATGTAATTGTTAATTGTTTTATCTTCTCTGAAATGTCTTTGGAACATTATGTAGTTGAATAATTAGTAATCTTAATTCTGATTTATATTAATAGTATGAAGTAGGTCTTCTATTTCTGCATTTTCCATAGTGTTTTGTTTCTGTTCTCGTCTATTTTATCTGTAAATAACC
Source organism: Pododesmus macrochisma (assembly GCA_032359645.1). NCBI lineage: Eukaryota > Metazoa > Mollusca > Bivalvia > Pectinida > Anomiidae > Pododesmus > Pododesmus macrochisma. The sequence continues at coordinate 4,054 of JAUMGZ010232181.1, forward strand.
GTTTGCAAAAAAAGATAAGTGTCCGTGGCTTTTCTACCAATTCAAGTTAAAGAAAATCCCACGAATTCATCAGTTTATAGAATTGTAAATAAACTGACAAAGTCAGTGCACTCAAATTGTCGACGTCATGAGTAACGTGAATACATATACACAAAAACAAAAACCATTCACAATTTTGAAGGGTAATACTCCAAGGCCTTCTCGCTTTATACTTAGACCAAACATACAATACAACAAAACTACCATACAGGTTGAAATGCTTAATTACCCAGTATTAGCTTATAACATGTCCCTTGACAAAATCTTAAAGCACAACATTTATAGATTAGAACGCTTGTCAAAATAAACATCCTAAAATATGTTGTGCATGTATACCGTCTTTATTAGATCAAGGAAGGTTTGACATCGTGTCAAGTAAATTGTAGTGTATGAACTAAGTAAATAAAACATTGATTTAGTTAGCTCGAATGGGCTTGCCAAATACCCTTCTCTTCTTTCTGACTAATCATATAAATGTAAATGTGATTCGCATATGTCTTATAATTAGTTTTTGCTTCACAACTGTAAATATCTCTGACAGAAAACAAACATGTTTCAAATGGAGAACAAGTGCGCACGTGCTTGTGAGCATGGGAATAATTATTTTGAGAAAAACATTTGATTTACATTTCGAAGAAGCCTCTTTTTGAAGTGGAAACTATTGCTGATATTTGGACACTTATTTAATGTTCAGCAATATAAAATATGTAAGACAGGTGCCGTCTTATCATTTGTTTTATTTTAAATGCTCTTTTAAAAGGCTGTTCCCGAAATCCATAATATTTATATTTAGGTGATGAGGAATTTACCGCATCTTATTACGTTTGGAACTAGGGTTCGTTGACTTTTGGAACTTTTCTATCCACATGTGAATTAATAATTTTGGTAATTAATAAAGATGACAAACATCTTCAAATAAATCAACCAAGAAGTCCTTTTAATAAAAAAGAAAAAAGTATTTTTTTTTTATTCGTTGGTAAACATTGCGTCCGTCGGCATAATCACTAGGTATGTAATTTGTTTCATTCATACTAAATTCTTGATTTTGAAGACTTTGGGAAACAATAGAGGGAATTAAGACGACGGTGTTTTGTATTTTTAGTTTCACAATGTATATACTTGGAACCAAAGTACACAGAACGCTGTCCATTCGAGTCAATACTTGATATTGGCGGATTGCGGCACTTTTCATGCGAACATTTCTTCATGTCCAATGTCCACAATTTAGTCAGTTCACAGCGTCAGGATGCTATTAGAAATCGACATCTGATGGCGACTTGTCAATCAACTGTCCTCTTGGTCCAATTACAAACTGTTTCGGTCTATATTCTCCATTGATCATTCTAGGATAGAATGGCTGTTAACAGGATCGTGGAAACGCTTGAAACAAGTGCCCATAATTACACAAAAGGGCTATAATTTTGCGCACATTCGGATCACCTTTGTTCTTCAGTAAAGATTCAAGCACAAAACATAATAGATTTCACGAGAAGTATTCGCTCTGGGAATACGCTGGGTATATCTCCGTCTACGTGTGTTGGTTTAAAGCATTAAAAACAAAGCAGGGGGATCATAAAGTGCCAATGGAAATAAAAGCGCCTTTTCTACTAACACGACGTTTTCAAATGTGACAATTAAAAGTGAAAGGTGTAAGATATATACGACTGTTTTTAACTTTTGATCAATTGTACGTTGCATTGTATTTGGTTTGAAGAACTTGATAGCTAAGATATGAATTGAAGACAATAACGAGACGGAAACCCATTGATTTGCTGAACAACGTATCGATTTTTACCATCATGAAATATTGTTTTTTTTAAAGTACCAAAATGATATAATAGATCTTCCATAAAAACGAATCTGAAACAATTTGTATTTCAAATATTTGCCTTGTGTTTACAATTACAAATTTGTATACAATAAAACGATTGAAATTGAATGGAATTGAACTGAAAACAAAATAAATTTCCATCAACCTTTGCTATTCAGACAGAATTGAGAGAAGACATTAAAATGTTACACTGATATACACAAACTGAATATGTGCTGTGCAGTTCATCAACATTTTACGGATGGAAATGAGACACCGTATATAAAATATAAATATTTTTTGACACAATATCTGGAAATTTGTTTTGTCTACAAATCATCATTATATACTGCTGTCATATATCAGTAAATTCATTATTTTTCTTTATCTTAACAGCATTGATATTGATTGGATATCAAGCTGTACATACAGTAAAAACAATTGTACTGACAAACCTAGATTTATTCATTTCTCGTATGTGTCATTCTTGGTGTTAAAATTAATTTCCTGATGATTCAGGGCCCTGGCCTGCTGGGGAGTCCTCCAAAGAAATTGTTCAATATTACTCGTTTCCTATGAAAAAATTTCCGCAAATATACGTTTGCGGAAAAAAATGGTTCCCGCTGCTAGTTTCCCCCTGGCTATGGCCCTATGATTTATTACATGTTATGTCTTATATCCCCTTTAAGTCCATCTGGACCAAAGGTCCAAAGTGGAATTTTCTCATAAAAATCCCGTCCGTCGTCCGTATTAATTTATTAATTTTAGGGTATTGAGAACCTAGTTTGTTCAAGGCATCATCCTGTGGTCAAAAGTATTGAAATGCAAAAACATTTTCTTAAATGGGCCTGTTTAAACCAGATGGACGTTAAGGCCCAATGGGCCTATTGTTAACCTTCTTAGCTTTGTCTAGGTCTTGTCTTTTCTAAATCTATTTTTTCTTTAGCGTCCGCCGATGACGATACGGTTGTTTCATAGCATAGCCTTGAATCTTGGACGAGTTTCTCTCAAACAGAGAAATGGTTTTTTGTTCTTATAGATGGTGTATTAATTGGTGGTTCGTTTCAATTTACAACTATGCATTGTATCTGAAAACCGTTTATTCTTTGATCGCACATGAAATGGTAAATGAAATTTTATAATGTGTGCACGGTAATCAATTAAATATCTCTGATGAAATTGTACATGAACGACACTGTTATACAGCGCGATGCATATTATAATGCTTAAAGTCTACGTACGTTAAAGTACAGACATTCGCGTATTTCTAGGTGCTCTGTGTTAATTCTTACCTTCTTACTGCTGATTAGAAGTTTCTCACAACACTAATTGATGCTAATGTAATAATGTATTCAAAGACAAAGTGTAGCATCTTCATAATCAACCGCCCCTAACATAACTCCATCTAGTATGCAGTTCGCCTGTGTTGGCCTTGTGGTCTAGGTAATTATAGAAAGTTGTAAGTTATTAAAAGTACAGATGATTATTTGTCTAATGTGTGAGAAGGACGCAATCATCCAAGAACGAACGTAAACATGATGCCAATCTACTTTGAAGGCTTATGTTACGTGTACTAATACATCACAAGGTGGATGTTATATTGTTACATACAATATAGTATATCATTAAGTATCTGTAAATATTATATTGTTATATTGTTACATACAATATAGTATATCATTAAGTATCTGTAAATGTTATATTGTTATATTGTTACATACACTATAGTATATCATTAAGTATCTGTTAATATTATATTGTTATATTGTTACATACACTATAGTATATCATCAAGTATCTGTAAATATTATATTGTTACATAAACTATAGTGTATCATTAAGTATCTGCAAATATTAAATTGTTATTATGTTACATAAACTATAGTATATCATCAAGTATCTGTAAATATTATATTGTTATATTGTTACATAAACTATAGTTTATCATTAAGTATCTGTAAATATTAAATTGTAACATTTAATGTAACTAGTACATCATCAGTCAGTAAATGTAGATGTTATTGTGTTACTCTAATATTGTATCTTTAGTTAAAACAAAAAATATCGCGATAAATATAGTTTAGATATAAAAGTTGAATTAGCTAAAGCGTTGTTAAATGTTTAGTCATAGATGTGGTTTTAATAAATAATAATAAAATTATTCTTTCAAAATACAGCAAAGCATACGTATAAGATATCTTCCCTGTGCAAGAAACCTGAATGTGGTAGGGAGGTGTGAGTGACTCGAAACCCTTGAAAGCTTTATTGACTGGACCATTTGTTCCTGGTAGGGTCACCAAAGTCAGACAGATTGAAAAGTAGAGACCAAAGATCGGTACGTCCTTCGACGGGGACGCTTAGCTGAAGGTCCTGCGTACATTTTCACCCCCTGTCACGATATAGACCCCCGTGTTATATTCGATATAAAGTAGGTGTAAAAACCATTGCATGGGCTCATCCTCCTTTCGGTACCATCCCTATTACTTGGATTCCTCGTTCCTGTCGGAGCTTTTTCCCTATTCTGTCCTATTCTGCAAAGGTCTTTTGTCACGAAATCTGTGAAATTTTCTTGAAGGGACGTTCAGCCCAAATAAAACTAATGGATATTTGAACTTGTATGATTGATTGTTAAGAAAACAACAGAAAAGTTATGTAAAGTTCAATATAAGAGTAGGCGGAAACGCCGTTGCATGGGCTCATACTTCTTTCTGAACTATCTCTATTACTTTCGTTTCCCGTTCCTGTCGCCGCTTCTCTTCCTGTCCTATCTTTTGGTTTTTCTCCTTTGGTCTTTGTCACATTATCGGTGAAATTTTCTGGACGTGACATTAAGCCCCAATTAAACAAACAAACCTAGGGAAGGTTCTTGTTTAAAATTGGTTCAGTATTTTTAAAGGAGTCGAAATAAAAACAGTGGGCGGGTATGAGAAAAAGTGGACTAACAACATGATTTCATTCTTATCAAATTCACAAATGTATCATGCTTTAAACAGACGAAACTGTTGACGCTATCTTTGCATATATATTAACTACAGCACATGTATTCATACGCCTGATCAGCTGTTCAAGTTGTATTATAGTCTCATCATAATGTGTGCCTTCTCTCTCCATTGTAATGAGAAAAAGTGGAACAAATGTATATATTTAGATTTGGTCTTTGCTTTTACATACGGCGTACATATTTCTGATAATTTACTTGTGTCTTCTGGAGCATGGGTGTTAATATTTAGTTAAATGTCAAGCTATGTATCAATGGGTATTCCTTATATAGCAGTTTGAATGTAAAAATTCATTAGCAAGTTGTTCCGCGTATATGTATACTTACATTGTGGAAAAGGAATAGTTATAGAACATTTGTACTGAGCCTTTTTCTTTAGTTGATATGTGGATGATTTTCTCTCTCTCTGATTTTGGCTTTCGGGCTTTGAATATTTATTGGTTGCCAGTTTCAGTGTGCACTATTGAATTTAATTTATATAGGTCTTTTCCATTCTAAATATATTTTCTCCTTCGATTAGTTGCTTAGCTTTAGGTCATGGATAAGGGCGTCTCACTCATTTAATTGGTTTGACGTAATAGTTTAAATTCACCTTTCAGTAGATACGTTCATTCTGATGGGTGACTTTTTGATGAAGCTATTATTTGTTAGTTAAATGTAATATCATTTATTCTGTTGATCCTAGTTTTCTTTTGTTTCAATGTGAGGGTAAATATAAATAAACCTGCAAATCGCCCTACTTACAGGGCCATAAATTGTTTAGTATACCGAATAACAAATTATGACTGAAACAGTAAGCGCATATGGCTGATTTTACAATGAGCTTGGGAACACGCGCGACCGTGAGATTCGATGTTTTATCTCAAGGCCATGTTGTACGTTTCAGCCAATCAGTGCTACTGTTGCACAAATGAGTTATATAACAATTATAGTTCTTTTAAACAGTAACGCGCTACTTAAACATCTCAAGTTTTTATAATGTCAACAATATGTTTCGGAATCTTTTTTGAAAATCTTCCCCTATTAGCGTTTTGTTTCCAACCACATATTAAACTGAACCTTTCAAGAAAGAAATTAGGAGTTTAACGTCTTTCGCGTACCATAAACTTTCTTAAGGAACCAATAGTATATATGATGTTGAGGTGTGGTTTTTGTCCTTCATTATCATCGGGATTTTCACACACTCACCTTTTTTTTCCTTCGTAGCTTTGCTTAGCTTTTATCGAGGTCTTGGCTATTCTAAAATATTATAAATTTTCTCTTTAGCGTATATTGGTGACTTTTAATTCGAAGCTAGACCTTGAGTTTGGGACGAAAGTTTCGCACCCAGAGTATTGGTTATTTCCACTTATAGATATTACAAAACTTCCGTTGTACCACATTTTATAACACGTTTAATTATGCGAGATTATTATTCTTTTTGTTCTTCAATTTTACTCGCCAGAACATCATAACATAAGGGGGAAATAATCGTTGCGTGCGTCGTTTACGGTTTGTAATCAAACCTAGTGTTCTATAACTTTGTTAACACGGACAGCTAAGAATGAAGACGCGTTGCTCTATTTATGTTTACAAAACGGAATTAATTTCTTTTACAACTACAGTAACTATTTTAGTAGTCATGAACTATTGTAAAAATATGCAAACTGAAAATGACCCCAAACAAAATTATAGGAGGAACAAACCCATACTCTGTGTCAGCGAACCTCGTGCCAGATACTAGGTTACCTATACAAACCAACAGTCATCAACGGACCCTGAGCAAACTTGAATAAGTTAATACTTTTTGAATGAAAAGACCTGCATATATTAAAGCTAGGAAACCAAAGTTAGTTTAGGACAAAAAACACGCGCCAAATATTCTATAAAAATGGTAAAACGAGGATTCTATGTACTGAAGATAATTGTAAAAATAAATGATGATCATAACAACTTCAGCATCTGACATCGACCGATACATGTTTTTGTTCTCATCCTTATCTCTATACAGGGGGCCGCGGTGGCCTAGTGATGAAAGTCGCCGACTTGTAATCATAAGAGCCTTTCACCTCCTAGTTCGATTCCCGTCCGGGGCTTGCTAGTGTGAGAAA
>JAUMGZ010232192.1:0-10990 GCA_032359645.1 Pododesmus macrochisma
TTGGTGATTTTACATTCTCAATGAATGGGCCAAGCTCGAAGGGAAAGTCACTACTCGCCAATTGAATCAGATAGGTTTTGTAATAAGTAGAACAAAAAATAAGAAACAATAAGCGCAATTAAATTAATAATTATTGCGTTTTATATCAAGAACTAATTGCGTTGTAATTTTTATAATTTTTATTTACAAACTCGATGAATATTTCTTTATAAATGTCAATAGAGGCTTCCGGACACGTCAAATGAGATAACACTCACGATATCAAGAGTCCACCTTGCAGACAATATGAACTAAATGATTGGCTATACATACCTGAACTCTTTTTCCATTTGAAATATGGCATAAAAGTCATAATTTTCTGCTATGGCACTGCAAACAAAACATCAAATACACAAACGTGTTAGTAATGATGGCAGACTTTATTGTGCAATTGCGTTATATTTCGTCTTTTTGAAATTACAATAATCGTTTATATTTTGCCTTCTAAACACGAAAGTGAAAATACGCTAATCATCGCTATTTCGACGTTAAATATGACAACTATCGCTAATTCACCACGAAATTACGATACGTATCGCTAGTTCGTGGCAAAATAACGGAAAGACGAAACTTAATGAAATAACACACATCTACCATCATTGTTGCAGACAAAAACATAACACAATCACATAAGTAGCATGCATACACAGTAAACAACAGTCAACATCAAAGTATATCTTTGTTTACTTTCTAAGTAATGTATACGGTGTAAAGTGTGTGTATAAGTTTAAGTTGATTGCGGCACCGCATTGGCAAACATTACAAAAACACAAACTTTAGCAAAACCAAATATTTGTAAAATCTCATCGTTGGAGTCCGGAAAGTTTCAATATCAAGTCGGATTGTGCAAGTCTGCAAATTGCTGCACCATACAAGCGTTCAGTGCTGTGCAACCATTCGTAGATTTCCACAATTCTGGGTTTATTAAAGTCTTACCGCATCTATATGAAGCAGAATACTCAGCAATGGTTTCGAAAAAATCACACGGATGTATCATACTACTGGCATGATAATAGGAATACAATAGTGTTTAAAATTTGTAATTATAGTTAATTTATTATATAAAAATGTTGCTGTTATTTGGAACCAGAATATGTGTCTATTTTACGATTCTTAGAATGTAATGAAGGCATCCAATGTTTCGAGGTGTAATACAATTAAGTTATATGGCAGTGTTCGAAGAAAGTATGTAAGAAATAAAATTTAACCATATTTTTTTTTAATCGGCTCCCATTGGAACTCTATCTTTGTTAAAACTTAGAAAATTATTACAATTAACAAAACCGTCACATAAATACAGAATCTTTCAAACGTATATTGCCGTTATAGGTTTTGGTGGTATTTTAGTTATTGTTTTCTAACTATTGTTGTGTTGTTGGTGTCTCTGACTTTGACATGTTCATGTTCAAGTTACGATGTATGTTTGTTTTCTAGAAAGTCGAAGTTGTGTTCACTGTCATAACGTTGTTGGTATTATTGGGTTTTTGTTTTTTTTGTTTTTGTTATAGTTGTTGTCATGTTCTTCGAGTGGATGGTGCTGTTTCGTAAGTGATAACTATATAATTATATGCTTTATAAACACTTACAAAGGTGTCACCCGTGGTGTTCCTTGCCGAAATAAAATATCAATCTACATGACAGAAAAAACACCGTCTACCTGTTTATAAGTCTCTTAATCGTCGACACCGGTAAACAAATAATACCCGTGTCGTAATGTTAACAAATTAGCCCATGACAGTTCACAAATCCGACATGATAACAAAAATAAATTATATTTGCTTGTGTCAACTTGTCGCCTTTACTTCTCTCATTAGCACTTGTCGTGGTAATCCATTTTAAAGCCATACGTGTTTCGTTAAGATTAATATTTACTCCTGTTGATACGGCTGGGTGATATAAGCATGGGAGTGGTGTTAAAAAAGAATGTGGTTTAGTCGGATAAACGTGAATTAGAATATATGTATAAACAATATGTATATACCATTAGCTCGTGTTACCACTATGCGCTACTAATTTGCGCACAGATCGATGACCATATTTGAAAAAATTAATAAGAAATAATTTTTTTGCTGTGGATGTCTGTTAATGCCAGTTTAAATTCATCAAAATGTTGAACACAAATAAAATGCAACAATTATAAATTTGAATTGAACCCAAGTTTCATCTTGCGTATGACATACAGTTAAGTACAAACACCAGGCTACTTTTACTCCCCAAGATGACGGGACGTTATACAAAAAATGGTTATATTAAACCCAAATAAAAACAGGTAACTACAATTGGAAAACTGTGATATACAGATAGCTATAGATTTTAGATTTTAGTGTAACACACAAAGAACATTGCATTATAGGTTGAAACTAGTAAACATATTATACGCTTTCAATAGGACAATTTTGCTGCAAATATTGAACGTTTTTGCAACCATTTTACTTTATCTTTAGTTCTTATCTACTTATATTTATAGAAATTTGACAGTTTTATTTTTTCATTTTTTTCAAATTTTGCTCTGTTTCAATTTCGAAATATTAAATTGAATAATTTTTTCACAAATCAGGTTTATTTGAAAACAATAGTAGGTTATTCGCCTCCAATTCACCAAGCCTTGCATAACGGGTGAGTGAAGGGCAAGCAACACAATCTTAATTCAAGTCTAATAGGTACTACTACAAGTTAACGTTTACCAAGATTTTTCGGTCAATGTTAGATTACTAAGCCTTAAGTAGTAATCCGCTTTCCAAGACCGTTTTCTAAATTAGTAAGGTAAATCCGCTAAGGCTTAGACAGATACAATGGTGAAAAAGTTCACAGAGATTTAATGGTATTAATGATAACATTTAACGTATTTAATTTATAGCATACGTGTTGAAGTCTTGATATGATAAGTAAGTCGTTTTACTGTGTGTAAATCTCAGATGGTCTATTTATATGAAGAAATCACTACAAATGACACATACAAAGCAAGAAACTAGCACTCGTTGTGGTTACCTGATTTGTATTCCAGTTGTTGTGTGTTTGGTTTAGTGTTTGTTTCAGTAAATATCTTTATATACGTCCCGAGTTTTCCTAAATCTTATAATCATATAATAGCCACGAAACACAATGAATAATTTCGGAAGTCATACATAATTGGTTTAGAATCTCTCTTGTTACTTTTTTGATTTTTTCGCTACAAATTATGAACAAATCATGCCCAACAAAACGCATTCGATATACATTTACCAACGGCTAATGCCCTAGTCATAGTGCCACGTTTTGGTCGCGCGGTTGTGCCCCGTTTCTGACCCCACGATTTGCAAATTTTGGCCGGGTTATGCCTCGCCGTCGCCTCGCTGTCGCCATGTTGTGCCTTGTTTCCCCACGTTTTCTCACGTAGTAGCCTAACTCGAATAATTCAGCGCCCTCTTGCGACAACCGTACCTTACGGTTCTTTGAGGGCTTGAAATCCCAAACATAAACACTGCGTCAAGCGCTGTCTGTAACAGACAGCCAATCAGAGAGCGTGGTGTACTCGATACAGCGGAAGATAACGACTGGATTATTCGGGTTAGTAGTAGCCACGTTCTGTCACGTTTCAAAAACGTAGCTAAACGTGGCGGCCAAAACGTGACACTATGACTGTGGCATTAGAAACAACATTTGTGAAAACCTAACCGCACTTTTGATTATGAATGGTTTTCGTTTTGATATTTCTATAGTCAATATGAACTTACGTAACCATGTATAATGATTATAAACTTGTTGTATTGCGAAGCAAAGCATGTGCAATTAAGCGAATAAACAAATTTCATGCGTAAATTACCAATATTCAATAAAAGAAAAAACTTACCATGCATTTGTTTTAATCTTGGTGGCGTAAGGATCAGGCTCAGCAACCGGAAATGAATGATCTCCTGTCTTGTACTTCCTGTTTACAACGGAAGTGTGATTATTTCGATACTCGGTGATATATTGAGAGCTGTCTGTGTAGTGTTTGAACCCGAATATGTTGTCTTTCTCGTGGTAAAGTCTCTGATAGACATGGGGCCCTGTAGACTTTCTCGGTTTGTACGTTTTAGAAGGCTTGTGATATTTGTGCGTTTGTGTTTTTGATTCCCAACCACACATAAAACCTTCGTTCGTAACAGTCGCCGTACAGCGACAATCTGCTTTTCCAAATTTTGATAAATTTTTTAAAACTTGTTCCTTGGATACATGACCAAATCTACACTGTGTTTTCTGCACTATACACATATAGCCCGTTTCTTGTTCACTTGTCGGCTGTTCGTTTTGAACGATTTGGTGATCAAATTTATCAGGATCATATAGTTCGTAAATCCGTTGGTCCTCGTCCGAATCGCCGGTCCCAGAAAACATGGCGGAATCATCAGACAAGGACCCAGAGGAAGGATGACTTGATCTGTGTTGACGGAACGCTTGCTGCGCGTAACCATCGGACCCTAAAGACCCACTTAATTCGCAGCAGTCTTCGCCTTCTGTTGCAATATATCTGGTATACCCTAAATCCATTTCGACTGGTGACTGTCCGGTTATAAAGTTCATTTCATCGGACAAATCCGTGTTTTTCGCACCGGCTCTACGCCGGTTAGTCGGAATAAAAACCGGACATTCATTACACCACTTATCCATTGACAAACCTTAATGTAGAATATATCATGCAAATTACTTATTTATAATTTATCCAGTTATCGATTTCTTGAGCAATTAGTGACCTAGCTTTTGTTCCGCACATCGTAATATGGCACCGTCATACAATTAAATTACAGCTCCAATCTCAATTAGGTGTTTACTATCCTCTTGTGTTGCAGGATTTAATGTCACTCATAGCACTTATTATTCCACGAGCATTAACATACGGGTATTAGTTTACCTGAAGATAACAGATGGATCAACAGGGCAACTTTCGTGTTCCGTTTCACAAGCATTGTTTTTTTATTTCACTCATATAGACGTTGTTTCTCCTATTTTTCTCGCCTTCTAAAGTCGCTTTTATAAAGTCACTTGCTTACAGAGTTACTTTACGGTCGCCTTTAAGTGGTATATATATATATACGTCTTCTTTTTACATTGTCTCCGATCATAGATCATTTTGAACTTACAATGTACAATGAACACCCTCGTAATCGTATTGATAATAAGATCACGTTGCTTTAAACAAGTTTATACCACAATTGAAAAAAGGAATAAACAGATTCAATGTTGATACCTATAGAATATCTACACACCGCGGCAATTTCTCAATGTTGATACCTATAGAATATCTACACACCGCGGCAATGCCTCAATGTTGATACCTATAGAATATCTACACACCGCGGCAATGCCTCAATGTTGATACCTATAGAATATCTTCACACTGTTGCTATTCCTCGGTGTAAAATAAAGATATCCACTTCGTTACTATGACATAACAGATTTTTTCTTTCAATGTTTCACAATTGTTTTGCTGTCGTGCCGTATCTGAGTATTTTTGTTATCGAACATTAATCAGAGTATCCTATGACACGCTCTTTAGTCGCCTCTTGTTTGCAGTGTCAGTCACACTGTCTTCTTCCACGACAACCTCTTGTTAATGTAAATCCCTCGTTAATCAATCAATATGTATCATATTTACTCGGAAGATGAAGTTTCATACTCTTTTTGATTAATTACGACGTAAAGAATCACGCAAAAATGTTGTCGTTTATATCAGAAACAATTAAATCAGTATGTCATATTCACAAGGTTCGTCCATTTGTGCAATTGATCAGCACGCACAAACTCCCACAAAAATCAGTTTTTATATTCGAAATGGGAATCAATTGATTTAATACTCTTTAGAAAATGAACACTGTTCAAGAGATAAAGATGATTTTTACGTGTCGTTTATTCACGAGTCTATATCACTTTATATCGGGTAGCATCTCCGGCGGCTTCTATCCAATAGCGCTACACTCTATTTACTGAACGCTGCCTGTGCCATTACGTGTTTTCCGCCACGTTCGTGTTGGATCTGAATCGAAATAAGGGGAAAAAAACAATTAAAATGTGAACGACACAGCACATTGACAATATGAAACAGTTAAGATACATAGTATTTCTCTAAGGCGCCATTAACAATGATTAGAAGATGTTGGCCCGCCGCCGTCTAATGAATACGGAATGAGATATTGTCACGGCATCACGACATCAGTCATATTTAGGCCGGGTAAGAACTATGTTATTTGGGTGAACAGGTGCTTGTACTTTACGTGTACCTTTAAACTAATAAACAACGTGATGCGTATGTTCACATTAATGTTCTAAGGAATCTATGTAAGGCTATTCTTACCATCGTATCATCGTCGACGATGGCGATTCTACGATAGCACAGTGGCGATACTACGATAGCACGATGGCGATACTACGATAGCACGATGGCGATACTACGATAGCACGATGACGCAGGTAGTTTGATAGAGTTGAAGATTTCACTCTCAAAGGTGTTTCATACTTTATTCATTTCAGAATATTTTGTTACAATAAAATGTATGTGGAATTTGACAGTAGACATTGCTTATGTAAACCCTCTTCTGTACAGATATGGTACAAACACCATGTTGTACTTATACGACGTGTGATAAAGACATATCATGGGTATATTTACATAACCGTGCTCAAAAGAAACAAGAGGCCCACATGGCCTTAACGGTCATCTGAGGAATCCAAGTCAAACATTTATACAAGGTATGGTCTATATAATGATTATAAACATTGGTCAATAAATAACTCTGCATGTAGGAGTTGTGGAAGCAGCTACCCATGGGATACATTCTATCAAATTGGTTGAAATTGGCCCAGCAGTTCTTGAGAAGATGTCGAAAATGTGAAAAATACCCTATGTCAGCAGAGGCGCCCCCCTAGTGGTTCGTTAATTCATAGATTTTGTTTTTGATCGCAAACTTTGTAAACATTGACTCAAGGATCATGCATATAAAATATTAAAGTAATCAGAGCATTGATTCGTGAGAAGAAGATTTTTAATAAATGTGTCTTAAGTTTACCTCTTTTTGCCCCTTATTGTGCCCTATTGGGGCCAGCACCTTTTTGTTAACAAACAGGAAGCAGTTACCGATGTGGATACTTTCTACCAAATTTGGTGGAAACTGGCCCAGTAGTTCTTAAGAAGAAGTCGAAAATGTGAAAAAATACCTTATGTCACCTGAAGCGCCCCCTAGTGGTTCATTTATACAGAGATTTTGTTTTCGTTCACAAACTTTAAAACATTGACTAAAGGAGCATGCATATCAAATATGAAAGTAATCAGAGCATCGTTTCGTGAGAAGAAGATTTTTAATAAATGTGTCTAACCTGACCCCTTTTTGCCCCTTATTGAGACCCTATGGGGACCAGCCCCTTTTAATTCACAAACTTAAAACTGCTTCCAATGGTGATTGTTCCTGCCAATTATGATTGAAATTGACCCAATAGTCATTGAAAAGAGGTCGAAAAAGAGAAAAGTTTACGGCCGACGGACGATGACAGACAAAGAAAGATCACAATAGGTCACGGCCCAAAAAGGTATAATAACCTCAGTTTGTATCCAGAGGAAAAAGGGCGCCAAGGAGAGTCGCCCTAGAGAAATTCTGAATTGCTATGCAATTTGATTTTACCATGCAACCAATAAGTTTCATTAAAACTTAATATGCATAAATGTAAGAGGTAACCTTTGTGTTATAGGTCAAAGTTAAACTGAAATGACTTCTTAACAACAGATATAAAATGGATGTGTCTTCAATTCTTTATACACCGTATTTTCGATAATCTATATCAACTGTAATCAAAATTCTTCCAACTGATTTGTAAATCCTATTTAAGCTTTCGGACCCGTGAAAATGTCACGATTTTAGAGACTGGCCAATGGAGGTCAAATCTTTACAGAGTACTGTGTAAATAGGAATACAATTTATTGATCTATGTAGATGTTATGTAGGTTATTTCGTGTTTGACTAGAGATAAATAACTACAATTTTGTTTTACTAAAAATATTGTAAAACTTTAAAAGGACAAGTTTCAAAGCAAGTAATCGACTAGAAAATTTAATTACAAATGTGTTGCCGAAATGGTGTATACGTACATGCAAACTGAATTTATTCGCGCAAAAGAAGTAGCATATACATGTATCACGTTTCTGAAATAAACATATCGAGAAGCAATACATATTGTGTTTTATTGAATTTAAAAAAAATACCACACTTGTAGTTTTTTTTCTTCAGGATCCCATGTACTTGTTATCGAACTTAACTGACGTATCCACATTTTAGATAAACGTATGTTCGGTAATTCATGGGAGCGACGAAACCTCTATCAATCTTCCATAGAAGTCAAGTTCTTTATTCAGCGATAGAATCACGATCAAAAGAACGTAATTAAAAACGTCAACACATTTATAAGATTAAAATATAAGTACTATCACGCATGTACATGTATGAAGCCAAAAGAAAAGAGTAACCTCCAAATACAGTATAGGCGCTGTGTATCAAGTGTGTGATCACTGATCTTATAAATATATCTTACCAACAAAGTTTAACGACCCTCTCTAAGTAAAATCAGTTTAAATATTTATATTGTTTTCATGTTTATCAGTATGGTGATTGGTTACCTATATGTTTGAGTAATTAATGATTATTCTGAGCCATTTCAAATTTACGGAAATACTATTGTGACTAAAATTCGTTGAAAAAATAAGGTTTTACCAAATTAATTCTTATAAAAAAAAACGTTATATAAAAAGTGTGAATTTTAACCAAAATCCACAGAAAATCAAAGCAAACTCATATACTTATTTTTTTCTTCATATGTACAGAAATAAAAACATTCTTTTCGATACCTTTTCATAAAATTTTCATTATTATTCAACGAAATTAAAAATAAATATATATATTTTAGTAAAAATTGATATTTACCTTAAAAGAGATTGTTACATCTCAGAGTTGTTAAGAGTAAATCTGTCCCGAGTCACTCTGTTTTTAAAACAAATTCCCTTTTAACTAACTTTTGTAATATTGCAGTCTTCTTTCACCTGTCTCTCACATCTACCCTGTTTGTACAGGTAATACACATCTATTATACTGATACACATCAATAACTATAAGTCTATAAGTAGTTTGTTTAGCCTTACGTGAACTTTTAACATTCCATATTATCCCATACCAAAGCTCCTTCAGTCTATCTGCTCGTAATCGCCAGATAAACGTCAGAACACGACATTACATGCTTTGTTAAGAACAACGTTTGTGTATATTTCAATAGGTTTAGGCGTTTTAAAAGGTTAAACCGTCTCGTTAAAGGGAGTTGAGTAGCATTGTGTGTTTAGTTAAGCGATGTTTGTATACTTTTTATGTGTAAATTGTCATTAAACTTGTATTAAAAGGGCACACACTTGTCTACATTGAGTCGTTAATTAAAATATTGTGTTACAAAATTGAAAACGGACTCGCGGTATGTGTCCTTGAAGCCCAAATGATTTTGTTTGGGACGAGTGAACATTGCAAGTCTAAAAGCTCGGAAAGTTTTGCGAGACATTTGTTCAAATGTTGATTTTTAAAAATACACGTTTGATATTATCCCATTTGTGTTGTAATTTCTACTATTTTAGTTTTATGTAAAAACGAAAATATTGTTTCCGACTTGCGAATTCGATATGCTAAATATTGTAGCACTAAAATGTAACCATGTGGGGTATTTTGAATTGAACAGTTATGTCGTAACATTAAAATAAGAGCCACCATGTAAGTTTGATATTTTAGAGATACATTACTTTATATATTCAGTAGATCAGAGCTCGCGTTGCCAGTGACACGACATGCTTAAAACATTTTCTGTCATTTTGACAATAAACAACACTACTCACTTTAACTTAGCTTGCCTATACTATTTTTTAAATGTTTACTTCTGGGAGGGAAAGATAATTTCAAACATGCACTTTTTACCCCGTTTCACAAATCAAAACTCGTTTGAACTTTTTGATGCCGTTCACATCTCGCATATAAAAGATCTAAAACGCATTTAAATTTCAACACGGGTGCACAACTAACGTTTGAACATATAAACATTTCAATTAAGTTAATTTTAACGTTTTACCCTTTCAAGAGTTTATTCGGTGCGTAGCCATTCTACCAATAATGTATGAATAAGACATCTTATAGCTGTTAGCGAACGTGTTGACAAATTTGAAAAGCATGTGCAATGGGCTCAAATTTAAAATAAAAATTTGATTAATTTTACTAAGTTTTTTGCAAATCTTGCTTTGCGCTGTATAGTATAACAGACTTGCTAACAAAGATATCTTTATAAAAACAGAGTGTGATTAATAACAACTTAACTGTTTACTCCTATTATATTATACTTAGGGGTGTGATACGGGCAGTGATATCTAACTGTTTACTCCTTTTATATTATATTTAGGGGTGTGATACGGGCAGTGATATCTAACTGTTTACTCCTATTATATTATATTTAGGGGTGTGATACGGGCAGTGATATCTAACTGTTTACTCCTATTATATTATATTAAGGGGTGTGATACGGGCAGTGATATCTAACTGTTTACTCCTATTATATTATATTTAGGAGTGTGATACGGGAAGTGATGTCTAACTGTTAACTCCTTTTATATTATATTTAGGGGTGTGATACGGGCGATATCTAACTGTTTACTTCTTTTATATTATATTTAGGGGTGTGATACGGGCAGTGATATCTAACTGTTTACTCTTTTTATATTATATTTAGGGGTGTGATACGGGCGATATCTAACTGTTTACTCCTTTTATATTTTATTTAGGAATGTGATACGGGCAGTGATATCTTACTGTTTACTCCTATTATATTATATTTAGGGGTGTGATACGGGCGATATCTAACTGTTTACTCCTTTTATATTATATTTAGGGGTGTGATACGGGCAGTGATATCTAACTGTTTACTCCTA
>JAUMGZ010232203.1:0-21195 GCA_032359645.1 Pododesmus macrochisma
CGGTCTTTTCTTATTGTTAAACTTAATACTGGTGGCTGTCGGATAACATATACCATATCCATACTTGTATAATAAGTTGGAATGTAAATGAAGGAAATTCCTGTAAATCAATAACCCCTTATTTTCTGTAACTCTATGTAACTTTATCACTCTCTATCCTGTCTCTATAAACAGAAGCCCCATAAGGGTCCAATAATACACAACAGGGCCGAGTCTGCCCCTGTTGTAGGTAATTGGAAGCCGAGGGATGTAAGTGGTCTTGTTTTCTGCATGCTGCGCTGCACTTATAACCTTGTACAGGGTACCATTACCATATTTATACTGTTTGAGCTGTGATGCAGTATTTAAAGGAGTATGTAAGACAACTAGGATTACAGTGAAGATTTACACAACTTTGATCTTGGATGTTGATCAGTCAGTCATGCATGTTATGTAATAAATTGTGTCACAGAACCGTTCATACGTCTGTGAAGTTGTCTTAAATATGAAATTCATGGCCATTTCTGAAAATACAAGAACTATTTTCATGATATACAAAATGTATATTGATAGACTATATATTTTGATGATGTTTATTGTTAACAAGATAGTGTCATGATAATGAATAACAAAGCACACAGCTCACACTGTATGAGTTAAAATTCAAAACAAAAATCCAGATTTTTCAAATTTTTACAGCTTTGAAACTAAATTTTACTTTTTAAACACATAATAATATATACTGTACATACAGTACTAATACAGTACATAATCTATTGCCTGGTGAAGCTGCCTAACTCAAACATCACGCCTACCTAGAGTTATAGGGTTATGGCTAGTTAAACGTGCACAGCGGTTTACTAATTAACAGAGAAAGACAGATACAAGAGCAGCTGAGGGCTGTTCCAAAATTGACCGAATGGAAGGGGTGGGAGGCATTTTTTCAGAAGCCCCACCACCCATCAAATATAAAAACTGATTTAATATATGGAATAGTAAGCAGGTCTGGATTAGCCCAACCACCCATTATCTATTCCATTTGGTTAATTTTGGAACAGCCCTGAATATTGAGATTTGTTTGCTTGCCTATACTCATCGACTGCTGATTAACTCTTCTTAACATATGTAATCTGAATCGTTAGTTCCATAGATTTTCATGTAAACTGACCACTTATTGGTTTAAACAAAGTTCATACACTTTTTACTTCAAATCCATCGTTACATACAAAAGCAGATCTTCACACTTGTTAATCACATGGTTTGTTTGTTTGTCTGTATTAAGGGCTTATTGTCCGATCAACAGCTAAGGTCATTTACCGACGTGCCAGTTTTACTGGTGAAGGAAACCGGAGTACCCGGAGTAAACCACCGACCTACGGCAAGTCACTGGCACTTTTCTCACATTAGCATGCCCCGGACGGGGATCTGACTAGGAGGTGAAAGGCTCTTATGATTACAAGTCAGCGACTTCAACCATTAGGCCACCGCGGCCCCTTGTTAATCACATGGACATTTGGTCAAGATAATCCTTTAAGAAAATTATTATCACAATTAAATCAAAGCATGTCAGTCTTACATTTGATATATCATATTGAATTCTATTGATTATCAGTAAGTAACTGCTTTATAAAATGTAGGAAATGGAATATACTTAACAATTACAAATACATGTATACTCATAGGTCCATTCAGACCATTGTCCTAAGTTAAAATTCACCCAGCATTAGCTTTTAAGTAAAACATGTTAAAAGTAGAATTGAAATTTTGGTTTTAAGTTTTGTTAATTCTTGATGTTATCGACACAAGTCATTGATACTTGTTAAATATTCTCAATTTCTTAGTGGTAACCCCTGTTAAATCTTCTCAATGTCCTCTTGGTAACCCATGTTAAATCTTCTCGATGTCCTCTTGGTAACCCATGTTAAATCTTCTCGATGTCGTCTTGGTAACCCATGTTAAATCTTCTTGATGCCCTCTTGGTAACCCATGTTAAATCTTCTTGGTGTCCTCTTGGTAACCCATGTTAAATCTTCCCAATGTCGTCTTGGTTACCCATATTAAATCTTGATGATCTCTTGGTAACCCACGTTAAATCTTGAGGATCTCTTGGATACCCACGTTAAATCTTGATGATCTCTTGGTAACCCATGCTAAATCTTCCGAATGTCCTCTTGGTAACTGATGGTCCCTCCCAGTTCAATCTTTTCAATATCCTTGTAGAAACCTATGGTCATTGTGTATTCAAGTATATACAATCTGTTAGATAGGAATCATTCTACAACTCATATCTATTCATCACTCCTCTTTATTAAAGCATTTTTTCTTCTGACAGTCTTTCCCCCTACTAATATGCATGTAGTTAACAGTATATAATACAGCATGGTGTTATATTTTACATCATGGTGTATAAAGTATTATATAATCATCATAAATACTAACATGTATACAGTATGTATAACACTGTTATATGTTACTCAGCAATTAATGAATTGTTAATACACATGTTTTGATATTTAACTCTGTAGTATGCACATGTACTTATTTAATTGTTTAGCTGATGTTCTGTCCTACCATAGTTCTTGATGAATTAGATATTATATTATAAGGTAGATTTAGTAATAGATTATATCAAAATTCCAATCTCAAGTTTCTCCCATAACAAAAATCTTATAACATCTGGAAGATAAACATATAATGTCATGATTCAGATATAATCTTTAAGATAAACATATAATGTCATGATTCAGATATCATCTTTAAGATAAACATATAATATCATGATTCAGATATCATCTTTAAGATAAACATATAATATCATGATTCAGATATCATCTTTAAGATAAACACATAATGTCATGATTCAGATATCATCTTTAAAATAAACATAAAATGTCATGATTCAGATATCATCTTTAAGATAAACATATAATGTCGTGATTCGAATATCATCTTTAAGATAAACATATAATGTTGTGATTCGAATATCATCTTTAAGATAAACATATAATGTCATGATTCAGATATCATCTTTAAGATAAACATATAATGTCATGATTCAGATATCATCATGAAGATAAACATATGATGTCATGATTCAGATATCATCATGAAGATAAACATTAAATGTCATGATTCTGCCGTGACGTATTGACTTAACTTTGAAGAAGTTTTATCAAAAATTAATATAAAGTTAGTGCTTTCACTGCTTGAGATTTAAAATGTTACCAAATCAAATTTACCACAAACCAAATAATCGCTGCAATTAATTAATATTACTAATAACAAATATGTGCACACTTGTGTGATTGGCTGGTATCTGTCGAATAATACACTGTTGATTTTATGGGAGAAACTTAAAATAGTGTGAATATAATGTGTAAACTTTATTCTAATGACCTCTAGATTTGACTGGTAATCTAGTTGTAATCTTAACAACTTTGTCTCATATGAATGAAGCATATTTTTGTTTGGATTGGGCATTTTGTTACCACTTCTGTAAGTGTAAGATAAAACTTACATGCTTATATAATATCAAATAAGATTATTCATTTCTTAAACAAAAATTGTTTAAATAATAGTGGCAGAAACTCGATTGATACCAATTTGATATACATGTTCTACTGAAACAAAGTATAAAAAGCCTGATTTCATATGAGATAAAGTGTAGAGTCAATATTTATATGCATTTTAGAGCTGAATTATTCTTATCTAAAAATAAAACTCACTTGAAAATTAACTTTTTATAATGGCAAAACTGTTTATACAATTGCAACATATCTTTTATATGATGCGCACAAGCTAAACTTCTGAACTACTTGAATTTTTTGTGTACTTTGCAAAATATTGCTTGTTTTGCTATTCATAGTATCCAAACCAAACTTATTGTATGGACAAACATTACCTTCAGAAAAATTAAAATATGAAAAATTCAATTAAAAATGTCAGTTTGGTTTGGACAACTCTTGCCAGTAACTCTGTATGTACAAGCAGATTCCTGACTGTGACTTCACATGGCTGTCATGTGACATCTCTTTATATAAACATGTGTCAAAGGTCACCAAGTAAACTGCATATTATTAATTGACATTACTGAATTAAATTGTAAAGAGTAAATAGGTAGCATTATATCATTTTGGAGAGTTACTAACCATGTCAGTGGTAACTATCTCTATAGTCTAGCGCTCATTGATAGTTATACGCCTCAACATTTCATGGTTTGAAGATGTATCTTGGTGACCTATTTCACGCCTATTTCTCCTAACCAGTAGTGTATGACGCATATCTGTGCACAAGGAATCTGCATGTACCAATTGTATTAATCACTTAATTTTAGTGTGTTTGTTATGCTTGCTATTTCAGGCAGGCCCTATACACCAACGTAGTCACTCAGATATTGCACAGCCAGTAGTCGTGTCCCCTTCCAAACCTCCCAACTTCTATCATCCCTCCTCTTCCCCCTCTGTATCCCCTGGGCATGTGCCTAACAACAACAACAACAACAACAACAACAACCTGCACCATCCATATCAACAACAACAACGAGTAAGTTATCTTCTTTCTTCAATGGTACAAGTTTCATTTAGGACTTGTGTCCTGTATTTATCATATTGCATGACAATTTTTGTTTCAGTTTCATTAATCATTCATATAGTTCTAACTTAATTTCTTTACTTTTATGTTGGTTAGGGCATCATTCAATGTCAATCAAGTAATATGTGAAAAAGTCAGTGAAGTCACAACCTTCCTTATTGTTTTTAAGTTTATATGGGAGATAACTCTGCCTAATTTGACTTTCCAAAATACAGGAGTAACATGAATATGTTACTTCGCCATCAAGACTTCATTGTTCCCTGCTTAAGAAACAGTGAGTGACATTAACTTGGATCAATCTAGCATCCATCTGCACTGTTCTCCATGGCATATGTTTAAACATAAAATCATTTTCAATTTTGTCTAATTTTATAACTAGCCTATAGCTAGCTACTTGTAAATCCTCAGGATGATTTCAAAGGACTATATACACTAAGGCCTAAGAGCTTAATAATAGTACCAATTTGAAGAACAACTATAGACCAAACAAGTGTTTTCATCAAAACTGAACTCTTAGAAATTTTATGTACGTGTACAGTCTCCTGTGTATGTTACTGTAGAATCAGAAATATTCGTTGGGCTAAAATTTCGTTGTTTTGAAAATAAAGTGATTTCGTTGACATAAAATTTCATTTAAAATACTTAAGGTGTTCTTTGTAGAAGGTATGTGAAAAATTTCGTCATGTTTTTAATTTCGTCGATCTTCTGCAACAACGAAATCAACAAAATTAAAACCACAATGAAATTTTCTGATTCTACAGTAGCTTAAGCAGGGGCCATGCATTCTTATGATCGACTTGTAATGTTGAAAATGTTACGAATATAAGTAACAAGGCTTGTAATTAATATGGTACAGACAAATTTGGTATTACTTTTACATTAACAACTTAACAAATATGATTTACCACAGATTTACCATATCGATTCCCTTCATTCAACGTTTAACAGACTTCATTATATACAATCAATTGATTGAGGATGCGATAAATATATATATAACTTAACATGAACTACACAAACATATGTTCCACGATTCACCATTAAACAGACTTTATTATACATCCACTTAATAATAGATTATGATAAATATTCATTTGATAGTAAACAGATTATGATAAATATCACTTAAAATGAACTTACCATATTATGTTCCACAATTCACCTTTAAACAATCTTTATGACATATATTTGTTCGCTTCACCACTTTATATTTGTAATCAGATACACATGTAAATATCTAATACATAACATATTGTTTTATTGGTAACTAAGCTTAAACGATTTACTGATGCATGAAATGGTTCATATATGTATAAATACATTAATATTGTACAGAAATGAATGAGTATTTTACCTAGGCTTTTTTTTGTCAGATTCAATTTTTGATAAGGACTTCCAAAAATTAATATCTGTATATTAGGGTAATGTTACAACACACAGTAACATGTGATACCTGTGTTGTGACAGCTTATATTGAGATGTGATATGTTTGCGATCATGAGAATGTTGATTGGTTTGTAGTTTATGTAAGTGACTTGTGTGTTGTTGCATTCCCAGTGATTTACTGACCCTAGTGTTGTTTCTTTTTTTGCCCTACCTTGTAGCAGGTATCTCGACCAAAATCACAGTATGATATACCCAATCAAAATCACACCCCCGAAGTACATTATGGCAGCAGATTTCTGCCTACTGCAGACAACCCTCCACAGCACGGATATTATGTGAGTTACTTCCCTTGCGTGAAAATTGGCAGGTCTACACATTTAAAAAAAGAAAAATGATAGATGGTGTTTTTTATCCATCTTCTTTAATACAAATGAACCAAGATGATTGGCCAAGGAATAAATTCTTCAGGCACTACTTGTACAGCAAATACTAAAAACAAACTTCTAATCAAAGATAACTTTGTAAGTAAATTTTCCTGATTCTATTCAGCCAACTGGTTTACATGTTAAAATGAGGAAGTGATAGACCTTATACATGCAGTGTGTACATATTGATGAGTGACAAAGATAAATACCTACTCAGAAATCAGGTGGTGGATTCTAAATATCTATGGACTTTTAAAGCTATACACCAACTGAATTTTTTTTTAAAAATCAGCATTTACGATACTGGTTTATACATGTACGGTATATGAAACGTTTTGAAATAGATTCTATGAGGTGGAATTAATTGCAATTAAGGTATGTGAGACAGTGTTTATATTGAAGCTATGAGACAGTTTTATCAGAACAGCTGTACATGTAGTAGCTATTTGTTTAACTAGAAGCTGCACTCACTTATGTGTTTGTTATATATGACAAGTCGGTGTTAGTTTGTCACAGTGATTCATGTACATGTTTAAACTGGACACTGGTCAGTATAGGTCAAGTTAGGTGACAGGCTCTTCACAATGGTGATATGTATATGTGTACATCGTCTCAATGTCTGTTGTAAACAGTTAAAAAAAAGAAGCAAACTTTTGATACTGATCACGATGTTACATCATTTAGAATTACCTTATTACACCTTAAAGGCTGTGTTTTAAGAGGATAGTGTTTGAGTTTCTAAAAAAGATACACTTCATGACAATAGAAAGCCTTGACACCGAGGGAAGACGTAGTGTACATGCCAGACAATATGTCACCTGGATATCGAGGTGTCACAGTTGTGTACAAGTACCAGGAGTAAATCATTTGATAATAAAACTTAACTTCATTGTCAGATTGGAGTGGATGTTGAAAGCTCTACATAACAGTGTCTTCCTAAATATTTCTGTTAATATGAATGGATCAAAGGTCTCACTAAATTTTCTGTTTATGAATATGGACCTAAAGTGCAGCAGTACAGCTTTCTGTTAATTTGATTGGATTAAATACAGCTTTATTTGTGAATGACCTGCTTTCTTTGTTGATACATGTTCTCCGAAGTTTTTCTTTTATTATGAATGGATTGAATAACTTTCTTTATGGATAATATGCTGACTATGCTCTTCTTCATTTCTAACTATCTGGAAGTTGTAAGTGCACATAGTTGATCTATTTCATACTGATAATACTTATCCATATCATTCCTTTTCAAACTATCTGTTTGGTTCAAATCAAACAAGTAGACATGTATAAAAATGATTCTAATTCTATTTTTGATTAATTTTCTAATATCTTACTTAAAGATTCTCGTATTTCTAATTCCTATTAAAGATACTCATCTTAATAATAATCTTTTTCACACAATATGTGTATGATAAATCTGTTTAATAATACAACAATATTAACAAAGTCTATATCCAGTGAGAATTCAGCTTACATAATGTGTGTGGACTTGCCAATTTGAAAATCCTGCATGATATGCATGTTGTTTATGATGGTTGTAAAGCATGCATCTAATAGTGGATGTTGTAACACTTTCCATGTTGTATCCTTCGCCGATATAGTAGACATTTACCGGTAATCTATGCATTGGATCATGATATGTTTTCAAACTGCATGCTTTATTTATGCTTGATAATTGATTAGAATTGTATGGTTATATCAGCATGTAACTAGATGTTTCAGTGGGTCTCTTCTGTATGTATGTATGTATGTATGTATTTATGTACTAAGTGTTGTGGTGAAACTCTTCAGTGTATATGAAGTGGAACTCTTCTGTGTACATGAAGTGGAACTCTTCTGTGTATATGAAATGGAACTCTTTTGTGTATATGAAATGGAACTCTTTTGTGTATATGAAGTGGAAATCTTCTGTGGAACTCTTCTGTGAATATGAAGTGGATCTCTTCTGTGAATATGAAGTGGATCTCTTCTGTGAATATGAAGTGGAACTCTTCTGTGTATATAAAATGGAACTCTTTTGTGTATATGAAGTGGAACTCTTCTGTGAATATGAAGTGGGTCTCTTCTGTGAATATGAAGTGGAACTCTTCTGTGAATATGAAGTGGAAATCTTCTTTGAATATGAAGTGGAACTCTTTTGTGTATATGAAGTGGAACTCTTCTTTGAATATGAAGTGGAACTCTTCTGTGTTCATGAAACAATGCTTCAGTGGTACTCTCCTGTTTATATGTAACAAGGAATTGTGGTGGAACTCTTCTGTTTACATGTTATTAGATGTTGCAGTAGAAATCTTGTTTGTATATTACTAGATGTTGAAGTGAAACATTTCTGTATATATGAAAAAATGTTTCAGTGGAATGCTTCAGTGTATCTGTTATAATTATTAGATGTTACAGTGGATCTCTTCTGTGTATGTGTTACTAGATGTTTCAGTGGAACTCTTCTGTTTATAAGTTACTAGATCTTACAGTGGAACTCTTCTGTGTATATGTTACTAGATGTTACAGTGGAACTCTTCTGTTTATATGTTACTAGATGTTACGGTGGAACTCTTCTATTTATATGTTACTAGATCTTACATCGGAACTCTTCTGTTTATATGTTACTAGATCTTACAGTGGAACTCTTCTGTTTATATGTTTCCAGATCTTACAGTGGAAGTCTTCTGTTTATATGTTACTAGATCTTACAGTGGAACTCTTCTGTTTATAAGTTACTAGATCTTACAGTGGAACTCTTCTGTTTATATGTTACTAGATCTTACAGTGGAACTCTTCTGTTTATATGTTACTAGATGTTACAGTGGAACTCTTCTGTGTATATGTTACTAGATCTTAAAGTGGAACTCTTCTGTTTATATGTTACTAGATCTTACAGTGGAACTCTTCTGTTTATATATTATTCCATGTTACAGTGGAACTCTTTAATGTATTTTTATTGTCCAAATAGTTTTATGAGTGTTAATTACTATAAATATTGGAGTGTTGACAAACTATTGACAAAGACTTGTCACTCCTGAAAAACAGAGTTTTAAAGTTGCAGATAATATTGTCAATACAAATGACTAAATGTTCTTTAAAAATCTGAAAATGTCCCTGATAAAAATTGTCAATTATTTGTTTCACAGTTACATTTACACAATAAGTATTGATGGATGCATGTGGACATACATTTCTGTATTGTTGTAAATGTTTGTGAAATAATATTTTGCATGTTAATTGATGTTTATACCCATAAATAGAAAGCATAACGAGAGAAGTCTATTACAGAACAAATCCTCTATAAGGTTTGAGAGAACGCTGTCATAACGTGGGTGACAGTTAATTTGTATGTAAAGTTTAATCTTATGTTTGCATGAAGCATGTCATTATTTTGTAGTTATTTTAACTTAAATAATATAAATACCCAAAAAGTTAATAATTGTTGTACTGACTGTACAGTTTATATTATGTAACCAGTGGTGTATAATGAATATATATCTGCATGATTTAATGCATGGGGATGTTTTTGGTGGAGTTTGACAGTACCAGTAATTTCAACATATTAAAAAACTTTTTACGGCCAGGTCAAATTATTAAATGATGGGGAAAGATAATGTTTATATGTACAAGTATTTAATTTTTAAACTTTGATAAATAACAATTCAAATTTATATGAAGTCAAATAAATCTTATTTGAAAAACTCAAAGAAATTTTAAAGGAAACAAATTTATTGTAAGGTAAATTTGGATTTGATTGCCGTAAAGATTTTCCCTCGTGTTGTGTTTTTTCACTCAATTGATAATGTAAGTTTTTTTATTACAGAGACAGCCTGCACCACAGCCTCCACCACGTCCAGTGTCAATGAATGACATTCCTAAACAATCTCCTAGCCTTACAGCTACTGTAGTACCATTACTATCACAGGTAATTAAATATCAATGAATGACATTCCTAATTAATCTCCTAGCCTTACAGCTACTGTAGTACCATTACTATCACAGATAATTAACTATCAATGAATGACATTCCTAAACAATCTCCTAGCCTTACAGCTAATGTAGTACCGGTACAATCACAGGTAAATGACTATCAATGAATGACAATCCTAAACGATCTCCTAGCCTTACAGCTACTGTTGTACCATTACTATCACAGGTAATTAACTATCAATAAATGTCATTCCTAATTAATCTCCTAGCCTTACGGCAACTGTAGTACCGGTACAAACACAGGTAATTAAATATCAATGCATGACATTCCTAAACAATCTCCTAGCCTTACAGCTACTGTTGTACCATTACTATCACAGGTAATTAACTATCATTGAATGACATTCCTAAACAATCCCCTAGCCTTACATCTACTGTAGTACTGTTACAAGCACAGGTAATTAACAATCATTGACTACCATTTTGGGAAAGGGCCATCTAAGTTGAGATAACTTTTGCCCAATCCCTTTGTCAATATTTGTGACAATAAAATATGTTTAAACTAAACTATCATTGAATGACATCATTGTT
Source organism: Pododesmus macrochisma (assembly GCA_032359645.1). Taxonomy (NCBI): domain Eukaryota; kingdom Metazoa; phylum Mollusca; class Bivalvia; order Pectinida; family Anomiidae; genus Pododesmus; species Pododesmus macrochisma. The sequence goes on from JAUMGZ010232203.1 coordinate 10,887, forward strand.
AAGGTTCCTTATATGTTGTAATAATTCTATGTATGTATCTGGTTTGTGACAATAATTTTTAAATAAAAGGAAAGCCAGATTTATTATTAATTTTTTGTTGCTATAGTTACGTGAGGACTATAAGGAGGATTATAGACGTAATGGTAGACCCATGCAAAGAACAGAGACAGTAGATGAACTCAGGAATGCATTTGAGCTGGCAGAAAAATCATGTCCCGGTATCACGGATGATCTAGTATCAGGTCTCATGAATCGACTTGGACTTGGAGCTACCAGTTTATCAGATACAGATGTACGAAGGTGTGTCGACAAGGTCAAAAGGTGGGTTTGTTGGAGAGGTTTGAGAGTCATATATAAAGTTCAACAGGTCTGTCCTTTGGGTTAATTGAATAAAACACAGAAATACATTCTTCTGTTAAGTCTTTCATTTCACCTACTGTTGCACAGAAATACAGATTTGTGTGAATTACATGTTTTCATAGTCACAATTTAAGATTTGATTGCAACCTGATACATTGCACATCTTGTATGTTTATGTATAGGCAACTTGTATCAGTAGTTAAGATTAACAGCAGTAATAGTATTGTACAGTGCCAAGATAGTTTTGACAATTAACAGGTATGATTACTTCCACTGCTAATTTCTCTTGATGCTGACAAGTTCTTTGTTCCTAGCCAAATGTTATTTCTGTATAGACTGTATTTTAGAATATCTCACTGTGTGGTTATATTTGTATAAACTATATAAAAGTCTCCTATATTTGTTGTATTTCAGATCCTCTTAGCCAGATATCATTATTAAATAAACTGTTATCAGTCTCGTTGTTGTATTTCAGATCATCCTAGCCGCCTATCATTGCTCTATAAACTATAATTAAAGTCTGTTTGTTGTATTTCAGACCATCTTAGCTAGATATCTGTATTATATAAACTGTAATCAAAGTATGTTTGTTCTATTTCAGACCATCCTAGCCTGTGATTATTCCTATATAGACTATTATCAGCATCTTTTCTACATGAACTTATCAGAGTTGACACCAGATTGATAGCAGACAACATGGTGGACAAACATTAGAGTTAAACACATGAACCATTGCCAAAAACATCCTGTATACTGTCATACACTCATCTTATGATTATATTAAGTGAAGCCAGAATTTGATGTGGACAGTCTTGCTCCACTACAGTTAAAAGTGTATATGTATGTTGGACATATGTATATGCCCAGTATAAGGTGTTACCAGTATGAACAGGATCTGAAATGGTAGTCATTCGTGTTGTCATTGATTGGTCGATATATCACATATTTTGTTATAACATAAATTCCATTGTGTTGATTAACCTCACATAGTAAAATAGACTGTGAAGAGACTATGTGATAGTGTGCATACAGTGCAGATGAAAGTGTGTACCCCCAGGCCTGTATCATGTATGACACTGTGTTTATATATAGGAAAGTGACATCATAATATCAGCTGATCGTATGAAATGTACTGTTATAACATAAATTAAAATGGTGTTCAGAATTGTGACATCCTATGAGGTATAAACTTTGTTAAAACATGTTTACAAATGACATATGAATGCCCAAGACTAGTGGTGACACAATGCCTTGTCAAGTTATGCATATTTTGCCTTTTCATAAAACAACATATTTTCAATCATTTCTTGTAAAAAATTTGTTTGTTAGAACTATTATTTCTAGATAGTATGGGATAAGAAATGTTTTTATCTATTATCTTGAAATCTATGCAATTGACCGATAAGAATTTGTTTCCTTGTTAATAATTCTTATTAGTTTCAATTGAAAAGTTAGAAATGTTGTTTATTTTATATCCTAAATATCAAAGGTTTTAAATGTGTTGCTTTTTGAAAGAGGCATGAATAATTCATGAATTTACTATTGACTGTTTTAGAATTAAAGTATCTTTATAAATTTTACTTATAAACAACTATTTAACAGATTTATTATGTTTGCTTTAACCTGTACTTTCGTTTATTTACCAATAATTTTTCACCAGTTAAACAATAATCATTTGTCACATAATTATGTTTCATTTCAGTTGTCTCAGTTATATATGAGTTTTGTATCGTGGTAAAAACATGTATAACTGCTTTACAGCAATTTCTTAAATTATAGTGTAACAAATGGCATATTATCTCTGTTCCCTTTTACATAGCTGCACATTTAACTTTTCACTGTAACATAACAGAAGATTTATCTGTTCCCTGTGACAATGCAGCAGATTTAGATGTTGCTTGTGACAATGCAGCAGATTTTATTGTTGCCTGTGACAATGCAGCAGATTTAACTGTTGCTTGTGACAATGTAGCAGATTTAAATGTTGCTGGTAACAATGCTGCAGATTTTATTGTTGCCTGTGACAATGCAGCAGATTTAACTGTTGCTTGTGACAATGCAGCAGATTTAAATGTTGCTAGTGACAATGCAGCAGATTTTATTGTTGCTTGTGACAATGCAACAGATTTAAATGTTGCCTGTGACAATGCAGCAGATTTAAATGTTGCTTGTGACAATGCAGCAGATTTAACTGTTGCTTGTGACAATGCAGCAGATTTAAATGTTGCCTGTGACAATGCAGAAGATTAAAATGTTGCTTGTGACAACGCCGCAGATTTAAATGTTGCTTGTGACAATGCAGCAGATTTAAATGTTGCTTGTGACAATGCAGCAGATTTAACTGTTCCCTTTGGTAGTACAGCGAATTGAACTCTTTCCTGTCATATTATAGCAGATTTAACTGTTTCATGTGACAGTATAGATCAAACTAGGACACCCAAGTACATTTTTGAAACGTGTGAAAACATTAAGAATTTATTTAGTAGATTCTGGGTACTCATTGTATACAGAGGGCCACGTTTAAGTGCTATAACACAGGAAACCTGATAGATTTCTAACAATACTTCCTTTATAACCTGTATTTAGTTACACCATGATCTTTTTGCTTTGTGTATTTCATTATTCTTTAGACAAGGAAAGAAGGTCTCTGTTTAACTGCTGTTTATATTTATGTAACATTTTTTGATCACATTTCCTTAGTTATAAGGATATAAGTTGTTTCTATAGATTTCTGTAAATAAGCTCTGTGTATACTTGTTATGTAAATATTTAGTCACTGTACATAGGAAGAATGGTCTTAATATTCACCAAAATCAGATGCTTAAGTAGTCTGTCTGTTGACACGAAGTATTGAGTTTTTCGTTATACGGACGTTTTACATGAAATCATGATGCGGCTACCTCTTTATCTAGGTTTTTTATTTACTTCTTCATTTTGAATTTACTGTTTTTATCACACGTCTCCTTTTCTACATGTTACATGTCCTTATTTATGACCCTGCTACGAAAGTAATCAGGGTATCAAGTTTTCGACATTTCCATATATCTGTCAATAACGTTCATTGATTAAGTTTAGGATTGTCAAGTTTTTCGACATTTCCATATTTCTGTCAATAACATTCATTGATTAAGGTTAGGATTGTCAAGTTTTCGACATTTCCATATATCTGTCAATAACATTCATTGATTAAGGTTAGACTTTGTGATCAAGTTCACTTTGCATGAAGATGAAGTCCCCCTTACTTGAAACATCTTTTGTGGTTAGTGTTTAATGACTTTAATTTGCATAATCAGAAGAGTCTGTGATGATTTAGATGTTCGGTGTCATTGATTTGGCAAAACATTTTGATCAAGTCCGTTATGCATGGAGAACTCTAGCAGACATAAACTTATGTGTGGTTACAACTTGATGAGTACTATATACAAAATCAAAACTAGATCACTTTGACTTTGATTGTTCAAATCTTACCTCATTTGTATGTGAAACAAACATGAAACATTTTTATTGTGGTCATTATTAAGGAGTACTACACATTCAGTACTTAGCTATTAGTTAGACATTAGCTATGGTATCGTGATCTATTACTTGAGCATTTGATTTGATGAATATTAAAACCATTCAAACTACATTAAGAACAATCATTCCACAAGGAGGTTGATACCTCACACCTTGTACAAAGGTTATGCAGTGTGTGTGTGTGCGTGTGTGTGTGTGTTGTGTATATAAGTTGTTAAAGTCCTCAAACAATGTCTGTACAGAAATCATATCTAATGTAAATGCATTTTAACTTGATAAAATTTCTAAACTCTAGTATTTTAAGGAACTAAGATTGATGATCCTATCTGTTGATCATTTCAATAAAAGGCTGTTCTGTCCTGGACTATTTACTTAATACGTAGAAAGACAAGAGTTGTTTCCCTTGTGTGTCAAATTGAAAATGGTTCCAGAAGACACCCTGCTTTAAATATTGCTTTGATAGGCAATGTGTGTCTTACTAAATTATAGATCTAAATATATACCATTGGGACAATTATGTTTACTTCCAAAACTGCAATAATGAATAAATCAAACGATATGTATCCCGTCTTTCTCGTGTGAATCATAGTCAGTGTACAGTAAGTCTGAAGTAACCCTTTATATCAGCGTTATTAGCCACTGCATTGGAACCATTGATTTTGATTGTGTTCTTCATTCCTTGGAACATAAAAGAACTTCTAGTATTTATAAATGTGAACAAAATCAGTGTGCATTGACAGACTGTAGTGTATGCTAGTAGATCGCGAGTGTTTATGTATGTAAATGAATGGTATATAGACATTGTCAGCCCATTCATGTGTCCCAGGTATTGACTGCTGTCATGAGTAACGTATGAACGTCGTGTTCAAATTGCTGCTGCAAGAGAATGGTCGTGTTTACATTTATTACCATGCAGATGCAGTTTATTATGAAATTTAACCTTTTATCATTTCCAAAAGTCTTGCTCAAACTTGCTCCTAATATTCCAAGAAAGCAACAATATTTAGTTACCATACACTGAGTACACAGGAAGGATGTGTGTAAATGTAAAATTTAACTAACCATGTTTTAAGTTCAGTTCAGAAATTCTCAAGTTATAATATAAAAATCTTAAAAAAAAAAGCACACTGCTTCATTTATGCTCATACTGCTTTCATTGTGTTTGAAAAAAAGTATTTAGGCTTTATGAATTTATAAACTTTAATTAGATTTTGATCTACTTTGTCATTAAGTATACACCAATAATAGTGCATTGTAAATTGGTGAAGATGAAGAACATGAATTTTATACCAAGCAAAAGTTTGTCAATATTAAAAACTTGAAAAGGTTTACATAGAACTTTAATGTGTAAATAGGTGGCTCACTACTTTATAATTGAAAAAAGCCACATTAATATAATACTTATTTAATAGAGTTGGTTGATGATTGCATGTGAATATGCGAGGGAGGAATGCTGGGTGAGTTCCATAGAGGTATCTAGTGTTTGTAGCCAGTAGTACTGTACTCCCCTTGGTAAACACATATACTGCTCTGTTGGACAGAAGTATACACTGTTGAAGACAGAAACATAAAGTGGTACAAACAAACAGAAGTATATACTGTGTTGATGAAGACAGAAGTATATACTATTGCAAGCAAACAGAAGTATATACTGCTGTGATGTAAACAGAAGTATATACTATTGCAAGCAAACAGAAGTATATACTGCTGTGATTTAGACAGAAGTATATACTGCTGTGATTTAGACAGAAGTATATACTATTGCAAGCAAACAGAAGTATATACTGCTGTGTTGTATACAGAAGTATATACTATTGCAAGCAATCAGAAGTATTCTCTGCTGTGTTGTAGACAGAACAGTACACTGTAACAAGCAAACAGAAGTATTTTCATGTGCTTCACTGTTATAGACAGAAATATTGATGTAACAAGCAAACGGAAGTATATACTGTTACAAAAACACAGGCGTATATACTGTTCCATAAGAAGACAGCTGAATATAATGTTCTACAAATAAATAGGAATATATACAGTGCAAACAGAAAGCAGTATACACACTTCCACGGGTAGACAGCAGTATATACTTATGTCTCAGTAGATGACAACATATGCTGATGTACGAGTAGATAGAAATATATACTGCTGTAACACTAGACAGCAGTATATACTGATATACGAGTAGATGACAGTATATACTGATGTACGAGTTGATGACCGTATATACTGATGTACGAGTAGATGACAGTATATACTGATGTACGAGTAGACGACAGTATATACTGATGTACGAGTAGACGACAGTATATACTGATGTACGAGTAGATGACAGTATATACTGATATACGAGTAGATGACAGTATATACCAATGTAAAACTAGACAGCAGTATATACTGATGTACGAGTAGACGACAGTATATACTGATGTACGAGTAGATGACAGTATATACTGATGTACGAGTAGATAACAGTATATACCAATGTAAAACTAGACAGCAGTATATACTGATATACGAGTAGATGACAGTATATACTGATGTACGAGTAGATGACAGTATATACTGACGTACGAGTAGATAACAGTATATACCAATGTAAAACTAGACAGCAGTATATACTGACGTACGAGTAGATAACAGTATATACCAATGTAAAACTAGACAGCAGTATATACTGATGTACGAGTAGATGACAGTATATACCAATGTAAAACTAGACAGCAGTATATACTGATGTACAAGTTAATAGGAGTAAATAGTACAAACAGACTAGTATGCATATCATTATTATTATATTATTATTATATACATAAGAACTAACATTGTTTTCATATGTTACGATTGTTGTACTGATGTCTGTATCTATTTTTATACAGGTCTGTCAAATTTTGTTAATGAATTTATTTAACTACAATATATTAACATGTGATATAGAATATATATATAGAATTATATCCGGCTTTATATCTCTTACTCTGAGGAGAGAAATTGTAGCGTATGATAATACTATTGATGGGGGTTTTAAAAGGAGAAGACACTTTAATAGCGAAAAATTAAGAATACGGGTTGTTAATGACTTTTCAGCTAGCATGACATATTTTCTATGGAGTCACAAAAAGAATATTAAAATATAGGCTGTGTCTAGAGTTTTTGAAGTTGTTTTTTTTTATATTTGCACATATTAGTTTCACACAAGAGAATTAAATATATACAATTGTAGGTTAACAGGTTGCAGACAAATTTACAACATCAATGAAAACAACCACAGCAAATGAATTTTATGCATTAACAAAAAAGATTGAAACTGTCATGATTAAAATAGTGGTTAAATGGACAAGTGTTTTATAGGTCAAATCTGATACCTCAGTGCATTGTCAGTTATAACAGTTTTAATGTTGTTTGATGATCTCTTTGAAGAATATTTTTCTCGCCAGTTAACACTTTAAATTTGTTTGAAAGAGTTTGTAAAGGGTGTATTTTGGAGGAATTTGCATAAAGTCAATAACAACCTGTTTCTTTAATTTACTTCTGATTATATTAGTGAACATTGTTGTGGATTTGTGCTGCTTACTGATAGACATGCAAGTCTATATATCACTCAATGTCATGGCACATATATATTTATGTGTAACTTTATCAATGAACATGTCACTTCATGTATTGATGAAACAAATACAACTCTTGTCAAGATAAGCAGATTACACTTGACGGCGTAATTCTTTAAATGCTGATTGTTGTTATTTAACCAATTGGGTCATGGGGATACTTTGCACATCTCTCCACGGTACAGGGAGGGGGTCAATATATATATCACAGTCACCATACTACATGTAAGACTTGGTCCTTTATACAGGGAAAATCAGTTTTCTACAATAAAACTGTTTTGAAAACAAACTTTACTTGTTTCTTTATTTGTTGTTAAAACTAATTATATTTAATAGAAAGTAGTACATTTCCAATCAGTGGTTCCACGTTGTTCTTATACCAATAAAGACAATTTCTGTTGTTACCAACTTTATGGATCCTTTTTATAAGTCCAGGCTCTAATGGACTTTTCCAATACTAATCCATCCATCCTTTGTCAGTCAGTCATTGTTCATTTTGAACTTTTCACATTTTCAAGCCCAAAACAATGACGTAGGAAGCATCTTTAAAGGAAGTGGGTCAGACCTGTCCAATGACAGGGCTCTGCCTACAGGGGGTAAAAACGAGGGGCCAAAATGAAGAAAATTTCTATGCAGAAAACCTAAAAAACATGCTGTCTATTTTTGAATCCAATGTTACACATTGGATAAACTTGGTTCTTGGTGCCCAAAGGTTACTACAGATGCAACCATTAAGCTCTAGGCCTAAGTTAATTAGAATAAGATTTTGAAATTTTGTCAAATTTCCCCCATTTTGCCCCTCAAATGGCACCTCGTGGAAATGGAGCCCAATCATTCATAAAATCTTAGTCCCCTTCCAGTAGGGATGATTTCTACCAAGTTTGGTTGAAATTAGCAAGATAGTCTTTGAGAAGTTTAAAATGTGACCAGTTGACATGAGTACAGTATGCTGATAGTATTGAACTTTGACCAAAAAATGTGTAACGTATTTTTTACCCCATTTTATACTTTGAATAACCCTGGTTCTATGTGCCTCAAGGTTACTACACATGCAAGCTTGAAGCTCCTGGCCTTCTAGTCTATTAGAATACTTCAAATACTTTGTCAATTTTACACCATTTGTTTGCCACTAATGGCACCCCTTGAATGCCAAGCCTCATTATTTGAACAAATCCGAATCCCTTCATTGACGAATAATTCCTACCAAGTTTTGTTGAGATCTGTCACTGTGTTAAGAAGTTTTCAAACATGTAAAAAGTTAACATATTTTCTATAGCGTTGAACTTAAACCCATACAAACTGTAACCTATTTTTGACCCCCGTTTTCGCCTTGATCGCACTTGGTTTTTTCTTCCCCAAGGTTAATACATATGCAAATATTAAACTCTAATTATTTTTTTTTGTCTGGTGGCCGAGTCCAATATTTGAGTAAAAATCGCCTTCCTCTAGGGATGCTTCACGATGAGTTTAGTTGAAATGTGTCCATGGTTTTGTAGCGATGTTTCCGTGTCAATTCGGTACAGATATATGGAAACCCTCTCCATAGTTACAAGGGGGACATATGTCGCCATCGGATTCTGTCATGGACATTGTGACGAAAGACTGAAGGAGAAAAACCAAGTAACAGGATAGGAATAGAAGCAGCATTAGTACCAAAGCAGTAGGGATAGTAAGGCAAGAAGTATGAAGTATGCGATTATATAGAAATTAGATATATTTAAACATTTTTTATATATTAAATAGACACGTCCAATATTCAAGAGAATGCCAACATTAAAGACATGTTGTATTTAGGATAATTGCCAAATCATCACTAGGTCGGGGTAAATATGAATTTAAAAACAATTTTTCACGAATAAAGATATAATTACTACATTGTTCTGAAATAAATGTAGGCTTGGTCATATCATGAACATTGGCATCTTCGCTAGCCAACGAATACGAACCACTTCGTATATCCTCGTGTTGTACATTTTCATTTACCCGAGTCTTACCAGTTGTGAAAAGCCTTTACTTGCGCGAGTTGGATCATCTGAGTGATCAGCCAGGATGTCTAAAGGGATTGGGTACTCTACGAAGAGGGGAAGAAAAGAAAACGGTGTGTGGACCTAACTTGTCCTAATGAAGTCGAACGATATTTTACTAGACAGACGTTTAGTATATATAATTTCCAAAATTTGCGTTAACGCAAGGTAGCCGAGTTACTTTTGGTCGGAAGTCGTCATTTACTTCTTCCAGAAAGTTTCATTGTAAATAGTTTATGATATAAATGACTGGATGTATCACAAAACCAGTAAAATATCATAAGTGCATTCACACTGTATAGGCACGACACCGGATATAGGTACTACTCGAAATGAGAAAGTTTATATACAGGCACTGTCCTAGGTTAGTTTTTGAGAAATTTACTGCGTTTTAGAATATCACACATAGCCAATGTTTTGCACAGTGGTGTACTTCCGATGAAATCCGCTACTCTTCGATACCCAACAAAAATGTGATTGCAATGTACAAATTAAAAAAGCATGGAAACGTGCCATCTAGTACAGGTAAAACTCGGTACAAGTAACTCAAGACCCTAGCTTCAAAGACAACTTTTTACTGCTTCTGTACCACATTTTCTTTGTCGTGTTTATCAATTATTATGTGTCTTGAAAGAATATGCACGAAATAGCCCGGTTGTATTACCTGCAGAGCGAAAATAGCATTACTAATTTTTGGAAACATTAGGCTCGGTTTTGAAACACTCGGTTATATATATATCTTAAAGATAGATAATTTCCATTGTATGTACGCCTAACGTAAAATGTGTTGGTAAGATTTAAGACCCC
>JAUMGZ010232204.1:0-10990 GCA_032359645.1 Pododesmus macrochisma
GATGCCTCCGTGTCATTCCGGTGTATGGTAACCTTATCCACCAATTAAAAAGGAACAAGAGTCAAGAGTCACCATAACTCACTCCCCATTCCCCTGCATTCCCCTGCATTTTCATTTGCTTGACTTGATCTTTGTCATGTTCTGCGTTTGATCAGGTTGGGTTTTACGCCTATTGTATTTGTTTGCATTTTGAAGTAGTGTTAGTCAATGTTTTTCTACACACTTGTTTGTATCTTTTACTGGATTTAAGCATCCTCATGATCATTCATCCGTAAATTTTATAAATGTTTCATGCTCCTTTAGTGTGTGCTTATTGGTCGAGGATTTGATACGAAGATGGTATATTTTCAAAATTTCAAATATTTGTGGTTTAAACCACACCAGAATAAGCGGCTAAAATGTGAAAGTTGGAACAAATAATCATTTAAATAGAACCATTATATGAATGAACGGTCCACGCCTTTCCAATGTGGTGCCTGACATCGACTGAATTTTTATGTTTTGTGTTTTTTATGTGGCATTATATATTTTATCGTAATTTGATTCTTTCTATGGTTTCCATTCAAGAGACCTTTCAAATTAGGTCAGGTTTATGTGTTATGTTCAAAACGATTGTTAGTAGTTCATGTCATGTCACAACCTAAACAAACATTTTACTTAAAGCTGGCAAAACATACCAAACACATGGTTTTCTGAAATAACTATACGTTTATTACATGTAACGTAACATCTCTTGATAAACTAATTATGCCGACCCCTTTCTTGTTTGGAAGTGAGTCAGTGATTCAGTCATTCCGTCTAAAAACAGTCAGTCCGTCCGTCTATATGTATTTGATTATATAATAAAATATTATTTTATATAATATGAAGTATGCTTTACCGCTTTGCTTCATGATAATGTTGTTGTTTCTATTCTATTCTATTCTATTCTATTCCTATCCTGATTATGGTTGTTCTCCTTTGATCTCTCGTCACTTCAGTAGTGACATATTCTTATGGTGACATTCGTTTCGTTTTACTTGCGTCGCCGAAGGCGGAAGGCGGCGTAGTAGCCAATCGACTCCGTCCGTCCGTCTGTCCGTCTGTCCGTTCGTCCTTCCGAAACACTTTGGGGCACTAAGTTTGTGTAATCTGGATCTCCTACAGGTTTCAGTAGGTCATTCTCACACTGTGCATATTTGTTACAGACACATTGAAGATGTACACCTCCCCGTTTGGAGAGATTTGGTGTATTTTTAGTAGAAATTCTGTGTGTTGAACTTTTACAATCATATGGATTTTTTAAATTTGATGTATTTAATCTTGAACTTACAAAATAATAAATGCAATTTTCTGTATGCATAGTTTTAAAAAGATATATTGACTCAAATTTTCCCTGGGCAAAGCAGGTTAAAGGCCGAATGACCCTTGTTTAACAGTGGAAAGGGATGCCATACACCGAAATGGCACGGACACATCACGGTTGACAAATGTGAAGCATGAAACGCTTACTACATCTCGGTCACCTGGTTTCGCTTCTAGGTTTTAATAGAAGTTCGTGATGTTTCCTTATTGAGTTGATAAATGTATAGTTGGTTATTTTTTTCTGTGAGCGTCCCATGTTTGCCTTTTGTTTGCCATGTCAATGGACTTACGACTTTTGAATATCGTCTTGGTTTATCGTATTTACTACAATTCTTACCATAAACCTCAACTTCACACAGTTCTATAATGGCAATATCTGAGTAATTGGTTGGTGGCGTTTTACTCCTATTGTTAAAGTATGTCACGTACTGTCCTGATACATCACACTCTAAAGTCTTGTAAGTATCAGGTAGACTAGGTCCGTTATCTTTGTAGCACAAATAACCTTCAAGGAAGTCCGTTGTATTAGATACAAATGCATAGTATCCAGCCATCCTGTAGGCAAATCCTGTGCCTAAAAGACAAAGTGAAGTGGGGTTTTGTTTACAAATATTTGAAGTGGTTCAGTTGAGATATGTTCATGCAGGTAGGATTGGTTTGTACTCTAACTTCAGATTTTAATAAATTATTCTTTGTTAGGTCACCCGAGTCGAAGGCTTAAGTGACCTGTTGTGATCGTCCTTTGGCTGTCGTTGCGCGTCGTGCGTCGTCTGTAAGTTTGTCAAAACAATTTAAAGGTTTCTCACATACCGATGCTTTGATAACTTTAATATTTGATAGGCATGATCCTTAGTCAAAGTTTAAAAACTGTGCGCATGAAAACAAAATATGTGTACAATTAAAAACTGTAAGGGGCGTTCAATTGACATAGGTCACTATATCACGTAAAAGTCTTCAGTGATTCAATAGTAACAAATATTTACTTGATACTATATCTAAAATCGTTCATGTGTTACCTTATAACCCCAAAAACACATTATTTTTGAAGAAAACGTTGAAAATCTTCGTTGTGAGTTACAAACACATTGTGAATTCTTTTACCAAGTCTAATTTGCCCTCTTTTAAAACTGGATAAGACCTTTTCTTTAGGTATGATTATGCAAATGACCTATCTTGCAACGAGATGGGGCTCGTCAACCGTTTTAAATGGTAATCTCATTTGATTTTTAGGTGTTTATGGATGGACTATGGAAACATATATTAAAACATCGTTTTGGAAGATTCCTGTGCGGTTCTAAATTCCTGAAAACTATTGTTATAATAAACAGGTCTCCGAAAAAAAAGTTTAAGGGATTTACTATAAAGGGGCATTTAACAAGTAGTAAAGCTAAATACAATGGTATGTATACTTTGATTGTTTTTTTACGGCATTTCTAAATAATAAGATCACGAAATATTGAAAGCGTACCTACATTTTAGTGCACGAATTCATACAATCATTCAAAAAATATACTTACCCTCTTTTCTATACGTTAAACTTATGGTACTAATTCTATATATATCAGTCAAGTTAACTCTCCACCATGCCTCCTTTTTCCCTGAATTCGATACACTACAAGAATCTGAAGTGACATATGTATGTTTCATACCGTCCACTGCAGCTTCAGCCAGCCATTTTGTGTTGTAATAGTTGGAGCTCATTTCTGCGGGTTTTCTAAGAGCAAGGTTTTCTGAGAATAAACGTATATATCGAGGTTAATTTATTATTGTTTGCGCGAAATCTCGACAAATCAAATGCAAACGTGATTGTAACCTTGTATAGAATGTGCCTTTAACGTCTTGAATAATTTAATATTGCTGTGTTGAAGTTAATTTTGGTTGACAACAGTGTTTGTTATGTCTCATTGTTTGATTGATTTTTTACCTGCGTCGTCAGGGGCGAACACATGTGCAGGTCTAGTTATTGCTACAGTAGATCGGTCAGTCACACTTTGGGGATATATATTTTACGTTATCTAGAACTCCTTAAGTGTTTTAATAATCGTTCTTAAACCTTGTATAGTTGTTTAATATATTTGAAAATATTCACCTCTTATTTTATGATTTTGTGTAAAATATACATGTGCACAATTGTTTAATATATTTGAAAATATTTACCTCTTATCTTATGATTTTGTGTAAAATACGTATGTGCAATCAGTTGAACTTTTTCAGTTGAACGATAAGGGTACCTCGAGTGTGTAATACAGAAATCCTAAAGTGTTCAAATGGGTTTTTATGCTTTGCATGTCTGCTTGATATATATTGAAGATGTGATCCGTCTATTTCGGAGATAATATATATGATTGTATGGAAGACTTGACGTGTGTTGAACTTCATGAAATATAGTATAAGCTAACATTCCTAAATTTACTGTACCCCGGCGATGCAGGTTAGCTCCAGTATTGGTCTTGTTGATTGCTTTAACGTTAATATACATATTAAAAAATACATAACGAGTTTATTAGAATACACAATTTAAAACAAAACATTGTACACATGTACCATAATTCAATAAGCATAATACAAAAACAAACTTCACTTCTAATTATATTTACAACCAATAATAAAACGTTCTTTACGAATGGATTTAAATTTGAACATATCAATAATATCATCACTGCAAATATAATTAAATAGAAGATTAATGTATAATACAAAAATGCAATCAGAAAGTTAACATGCCTCCGATAAATATGATATTTATAAAAGGAAAGAGCCAATACTCCTTGTGAGACACCCCCTTCGCGAAACTCAGATATTACTTTGAAGCAGCCGTCATTAATGGTCACTATAAAGAAAATTAATTAAGAATAAACAATACTTTGGTAAATCAAAGCTACAGAGACATAGGGGAAACAGTGACAAAATGCACGATAGTTATGATGTACAAAATCCATACACCAACAATAATACAAAGTTATCTTGCCAAAATTTAAAATGTGCGGGAAGTCAAAACAGGAATTTTAAAACGTGATGTAAAACTAATAAGACCAGATAACATTTTATGTACACCAGATGTCTAATTTATATGAAATGTACGTAGGGTAATAAATAACTTAATGATTGCGTAATACATTTGACAAGTTTTATAGAAGATATCCAGAGAGTATTTTGAGATATTGTCAAGTTAGTAATTCACAGTATGTAACTAGAGGCATTTCACAACAATCATTTTATGGAGATCTTGTTTACAAGCTAAGGAGGACTAAGTATAACCCAGACGTATCTTCTGTTGCTACTAAAATTCTAAGAAAATTCCTTAAACGTAGCTATGATCCTGTTGTAGTGAGACGCACAAAATGATATTATTGGGTCAAATTTTTGCTGGCATAGACTTTGGCATTGCACATCTTCTAACAATACTACTGGGACTCAATGAAGGGCTCCAGTTAAACGCTCCCTATATCGAGAAGGCTGGGTCCTAATATCTGTCCTTCTGGTTGTTAGTTGGACTTTCTATATTTCTGAGCTCACATTGCTGTTAAAGCAATTACTTAAACCAATTTAGTTATTCCCCCTGACACAAAACTGGGTGAGTTTTGCTCTACTAAGGTCCCTAATCCCTCCCCCTTTGTTTTTTACTTGCAATTTAAAGTTGGCTTAGGTGTTGCTGTTGTAACTCTGCGAGCACACTAATTGTTCATCAATGTCATTTTTCATATACTTAACTTTATGTGGAATCTATGAATCTACCAGGTATTAGCCACTGTTTTCAGTTATATGCTACTAGGTTATGTTCAATTTTCATGTTTCCAATTGCCTTTTGTAAATATGTATAAACGTTTTACTCGTCAAGATTTTTATTGACAATTGATGTGAGTGGTTAGTTGTTTAGATGATTAACAGCGCCATGAAGTATATTTGTTAAATTTGTAAATGTATGTCTGTACTTGGTTGATGCCTCATTAACCGGTTTAGCCACACCACCTGGTTTCGTGCTGGGTGACCGTCCTAAGTCGGTCCGCATCGATTACTAGTCTTGATGACTGTTGTGATGTCAATTTAATAAATAACATTCCGGTGCTTCATTGTTTGACGCAGTTATTGTTTGTTTGTTAATGTCTCTCGTTCTGTTGATCATATTCATACTGTTTTTTAAATATTCTAAACGTTCGTTTTAGAAGTGTGTATATCCTTACCCAGGGGAAAACACCTAGTGATAAGATGTAAAGCGAAGAGCAACAAGACACGAAAGGGGGAAACACCTAGTGATAAGATGTAAAACGAAGAGTGGACAGGATCGGGAAAACTTTGTTATTGGTAAAGTGCAACTAGAAGATTGAGCCCATACATGTACAACCGCGAATTCGCCTTCTCCATTCGAACTTTTATAGTGTCGGAAAAGTAAAATGTCCTTGCATACGAGAGCGCCAATCTAGCATTCCTTCCAAAGGACGTGCCGATCATTGTTTGACCTCTTCCCTTCAACCTTTCTAACATGTGTGACTTTATCAAGAACATGAGCTCAAAACAGCGATGATAGCTCCCCGGGTCATTGAACACCCCTACACCTTGATACAGGTTTAAAAGGTAACAAAAACTAGGTAGTTAATTACACCAGATCTATTCAATAAAATGAACATCATGTTCATTCGCAAAGCACAATAAAGTAGTAAACACGAACAGCCATGACGATATTATAAAGCCGTAAGTCCATGGACATGGGCAAACAAAAGGAAAAAGTGGAACGCACAAAGAAAAAATAACCAAATATACATTTATTAACTAAAAAAAGGAACCGTCGCAAACTTACATTACATTAATTATACAATTTTTTTATCATTTTTTTTCTCGATGGCAAGTCATTTTAGCTAATTATTTGAAGAAGTTTAAGCGTATCTTAAATGAACAGCCACTCGAAATCCTCGACTTGATGATTAACGCAAAGATCAGAGATTTCGAAACAGAATTTTCATCAATATTAAGTTGAAACCGTTTTAATATTGTTGTATGAAAAAAATTGTTCAATAATTGAGTAAAACGGTCGGTTGATGGATAGGTCGGTCGGTCTGTCTCTCTTTTAACTGTATTTAAATTAAAACGTCTTAAGACGTCGCCTTTGCTGAAGAGGAGTGGGTTGTCCAAAACATGTGCCCAGAGGAATACGTATTGAAACAATTCCTATTTTGATTGCGTGAACATTTAAATAAATTGGCTAGACAATTTTATATTATGTGTTGGGGTGCTGTTTTTGTCCATCATTACCATCATTCATTTACGCTAAAGAGGCCATACATGACGGCTGCTTTGTAGCTGGGTCTGGAACTCGGGACGGGGGTATCTCACACAGAGTATTGGATTTTCTCTTGTAAATATTATCTTTATTGGAGGCATGTTTCAGAATGCATCTTTGTATTTTACCCTAGTTTGACAAGGAAAGGAAAAGGTCATCAGATATAAACAAGTCATTTGTAAAACTTGACAATAAGGTCAATTGATGACTGGTAATTAAATCGATTGATCAAATATTGTATGTTTTCCTTTTTCTTAACCTTTCGTGAAAATAACCGAATTTCACTTTTTTACTTTAGTATTTTTTCTTTCCGACTGAATTGTAGAATTCAAACAATTTTACGTGTAATGGCTTCATGCATGAACAGCTAACGGCGTTTAATGGTCAGCCAATCAAGACGTCTCGTGGCTTTCAATTAATCTATCTGATGCGATTGCTATATTGCTACACATATAAAATAAGGTAATTCTATTAATGGTGACAATCCAGAAAGTTATGTTTTTGATCGCCAGTGGTCAGATTATAAAAAAAAACAAATATGTAATGTATTGATTTGTTATAGAACCATATTATTATTTTCTGTAACTTATTTCATTGATATCATAAATGATAAAAAGATATGTTTAGAAAACACATTGTGTATCATACACGTGTTATAAATTTCTCAATAAATTGTAAGATGGTAAAGAAAAAGAAAAATAGTCAACACAATACTACATAAATCTATAAGCATGATAAACACATATGTACACACCTATTGTGTTTGTTTGATTTTAAGACAGACGACAAATTAAGTTACCTGTACAGTAGGCGAGACCTATGATCAACAGACACATTATTCCAGATATCTCACAACCTGAAAGTAAATGTTATTCAAATGCAGGTCAAAAAAAACAACAACAAAAATAGTAGTATATTAAAATTTCTCAAGATATAATTTAACTTGTTTAGGTGTTTTCTTTGTAGTGTTTGCAGAAAGATAATACAATGAGTAACTTAACCTGATTTTTTTTACAAAATGATTGCAATAGTGTATGGTTACATTGGTGCCTATATCTCATTATGTAAATGCATAACATCCCTTCATTGAGGCACATGAGTAGTGAGCTTTATATAATTATGTACACGTATACTTTGTTGATACACTGTTTTACCTGTTTTCAATAAACCTATTCATATTCGTTGTTTCACTTCTAGTTTTTTTAATAGAAGTGTGTGGTGCTTCCCTTTTTAGTCAATACATGTATATTTGATTCTTACTTCTGAGGTCGTCCCACCTTTTCCTTTTGACTAGTGCGGTGGCTCAGTGGTTAGGACGCTCGCTTTGTACGGGTAGACTGGGGTTAGAATCCACGGTCGTGGGATCGAAAAATTAAATTAAGCAATACTCTTGCTCTCTGCAAATCGACCAGCAGACATGTTGGCTCGGTGTCAGTATAATGTGACCGACTACCGTATAATGTCAATGTGTCTGTGGCGTGATATTTTAGTGAGACAGCACTATAAAGTCGCCATAAGTGCGCACTATAGCATGCAGACACCGTCTCGATATAACCTATACATGAGAGATATATTAGCGTTTACACATAATTGAATTAATTAAGAAATAGTAACATATACTACATATTCAACATCAATAATAACATACCTGCCATAACTATAGCTTGTCCGTGCTGAAATGTAGTTTGAAAGTACCGTGATATCAAGCTAGAAAACTGTTAAACCGTGGAAAACTTCCTTGTTAACTGTAGGGGAAATTAGAAAAGTTGAACACAGCGATAGCAATTGTTCAAGTTGATATATAACTATCAAAAAATTGAATCACCAAAACAATAGATTACTTCAGATCCATCTATTATAAAGATTGTAAATAAGGTCATACCTTTAAATATGTATAGTTATGTTATGTTCATATACACAACGACAACTAGGCTTCATGTTAGGATCAGTTACGCTTTGAATGCTTGTGTTTAAGCTAAATCAAGTTAAAACTGTCTAATTATATACTAGGTATTTATGTCTTTAACAATTATTTAAGTGCACCTTAACAATTTCTCTCAAAAAGAATACCCGTAGTTAGTTTAAATGCTTATACTTTTATATTTACAGTCTGTGTGAATTGAAAGTATAACCTATGCATTCTACCGATACCTACTGAACTTTATTTTTCAATAAGTTCAGTAGAGCACGCGAGAATTGGAGCGGTGCGCAGTAAAACAACGTTACCGCGTCACTATTGCAGATTTAGATCTTCTTCTGCGTAATGTTTGTTTAAAAAGTGCATAGACGTGCGTTAAAATGCAAATGATTGATAACATTTTATGTTGTTATTTTTACAAAAACGATATAAATTATGTTAATTATTATATTTTATGTGAAAAAATTAAGAATAAAAGATATTCAGTGGAACTTTTTTGTTTACTTGTGGACGGGTAAATTCGCGGGAATTAGTAACGTCACATGGCAGTTGTTTCAAAAATCTACCGAAAACAAACGGTTCTGTTCAATTTGACCACCGTGAGTATCTTAATGTTTGATCATAAAACATAATACGTAAAAATATAAAGCTGGGGCAGTAAATATAAGTATTAAATATATAGTGCAGAGAAAACAGTTGGATGCAAACACTATTATTATTTTTTCAAAGTGCCCAACCATACAGGAAAACATATAATATCAGTTCTAAAACACAGTTCTTAACATGCGAAGTAATACTGTATACTCAAAACGCGAAAATTCTAAGTTTGTTTGAATACAATGCTCAAAATGAGAACATATGTGGGTATATAAGAATAATACTCAACGTACGAAAATGTTTAGAACCTTTTCAACACATCAGCAAAAGAATACTGAGAATGAACATTGAAGACGTTCAAACAAGATAACTCTCTCGAGGAAATAAAGAGTATATGCACTTGACAAATCAAGAAGAGTAAGATTTAATTTAATAAGAAAGAAAAAAAGAAGACACGGACACCATTCCAAGTGATACGACACATAGAGAATGTAAGAACATGGTCCAGGAAGGCCCGCGTTCTTCAATGCCGTATAAGATAAACAGGAGTAAACCTTAGAAATGGAAGGTCGGGCTGAAAGAAAACTGGAACGATGATCAATATCATAGGGATGGATTTGGATAGAACAATCAGAAGAATTCACGCTTCCAATCCTAAATAATTTGTAAAAGAGAACAATTATTTGGCTTGTGAATATATTTCCTTGAAAAAGATTAAAAGAAGCGCACAATGAAACAACTAATATTGCAAAAAAGTGAAAACACAACTAAATTAACAATATTACAATAATTGTATTCTCACAAACTGAAAATTACAGTGTAGAAAAGTGTAAAGATACGTTGAAAAAGTTTACACACAAAGATACGTTAATAAAGTATACACACATAGATACGTTAATGCTACCCTCTCATTGTATAATAATATAATCGAATTGAAGGTAGTCCATGGGTCAGCAGAGGCCGCGGTGGCCTAGTGGTTAAAGTCGCCGACTTGTAATCATAAGAGCCTTTCATCTCCTAGTTCGATCCCCGTCCGGGGCGTGCTAGTGTGAAAAAGCTGCCAGTGACTTGCCGTAGGTCGGTGGTTTACTCTGGGCTCTCCGGTTTCCTTTACCAGTAAAACTGGCACGTCCGTAGATGACCTTAGCTGTTGATCGGACAATAAGCCCTTAATACAAACAAATAATACAAACAAATCGTTAATACATATTTACAAAAGGCAAAATTGGTCGCAATCACCCTTCACACACAGTCTCTCCTTTTAACCTGGTAAAAACAAGTACCGAACTGTTGTTCAGAAGATGTTTATACGGTTTTAACCATAAACTTGCATAGAGCTACAAGTCGGGTCCTTTTATAACATAGATCGTTCGTCCTCAATTTGATCATGATAAGATATGCATAGAGTTATTATTTACGTTTAAGATAAAAATTATATGAACAGAGGGTAATCGAGAATAGCAAAACAAAACATGTTTCAATTTCGTCATCACTTTCTGTCAGTTTTTTGTAAATCATATTTCGATGACGTCGTTTTCTCTTGGGTTGATGGTTGTTAGCGTAATAATTATGGTATCTATAAACACGTCAATAAAAAAAATTAGAAAATGTATGCAAAAGCATGTGTGATCTAAAATGCTTTTCTGTCTACTTGTTCACCACTTCTGGACGTAATATTTTAGTTTCAAAAAACCGTTATGTTTAATTGCAATCAGGAGCTGTTACAAGATAAACGTTTTTAATCTTAATTTTGGTCAACGCTTGCTCGTTTAGACCTGTACCTATATTAACATATATATATGCTGACGGTGTGGATAATACAAACATTTTAAATCTCTCTTTTCGTTCCGTCTCTA
>JAUMGZ010232215.1:0-10989 GCA_032359645.1 Pododesmus macrochisma
GCAGAATTTTTTAAAACATTTTGGAACAAGTTGGGACATTATATTGTCAGGTCAATTAATTATGGCTATAAATCAGGGGAACTTTCAATAACACAAAAACAAGGAATGATTACATGTATACCTAAAGAGAATAAACCTTTACAATTCATAAAAAATTGGCGACCAATTACACTTTTGAATACAATATACAAAATTGCTTCCAGTGTCATAGCTAATCGTCTTAAAAAGTATTTAAATAAATTAATCCATTCAGATCAGACTGGTTTCATCCCAGGAAGATATATAGGTGAAAATACGAGGTTAATATATGATGTCATGGAATACACAGAAACAAATGATATACCTGGACTTCTCCTTATGATCGACTTTGAAAAAGCTTTCGACTCGGTCTCCTGGTCTTTTATTCAAAAAACTTTAAACTTTTTTAATTTTGGTAGCTCTATTTGCAAGTGGATTAATGTTTTTCAGAAAAATATTTCATCAGCTGTTAGTCAGGGGGGAAACTTATCACCATTCTTTGGGTTAGGCCGTGCTTGCCGACAAGGGGACCCTGTATCTTCTTATATTTTTATTTTGTGTGCCGAAATATTAGCCATTAAAATTAGATCTAATAGTGATATTAGAGGGATAGTCATAAACAATAAAGAAATTAAGCTTACTCTCTTTGCAGATGATACCACTCTAGTTTTAGATGGTTCTGAATTATCTTTCAAAAGTGCTCTAAAAATTCTAAAACTGTATGCCCAAATATCTGGACTTAAAATTAATTTTTCAAAAACACATGTTGTATGGATAGGCTCAAAAAAATATAGTAAAGAGACTTTATGTTCAAATTTAGACATTACATGGGGAACCACAGTGTTTAAATTACTAGGAATAGAATATGATGTTGACCTTAATAAAACTGTCAAACTTAATTATGATAAAAAATTAGTAAAAATTAAATCTATAATAAAAAATTGGCAGCATCGAATGTTGACACCTTTAGGTAAACTTACCATTATTAAAACGTTCATAACCTCTCAATTAAACCATTTATTTATAGCATTACCAGATCCAAATGAACAGTTTCTGAAAGATTTCAATTCAATTATCTATAATTTCTTGTGGGATGGTAAGATAGATAGGATAAAGAGAGATGTCATGGTGAAGGACTATTGTGATGGTGGTATTAAGATGATAAATATAACGGCGTTTATTCAGTCGATGAAAGTAAAATGGATAAGAAAATTACTTGATGAAAACAACCAAAACTGGAAAAACATAGCTTTTTAAAGTTAACAAAGTGTGGTACATATTTCATTAGAAACACAATACAACAAATACCAAATTACTTTTGGAAAGATACACTTAATGCATACCTATCATTATAAAAAAAACCTGATAATGAACCCTTTGAAAAAGCCACTACTCTTATAAAATCTCCAATTCTTTTTAAATACAGACATAACAATAGGAAATCGTTCTATCTTTTGGAAAGATTGGTAGATTAAAGGTATAACTATTGTAAATGATCTTTTAGTGATGACTTAACATTCCCCAGTTATGATGGTTTTAAACAAACATATAACCTACCAGCTAATTTTCTGCATTCCCATGCACTGATGTGTAGTGTAAAACAATTTTTAAAGAAAAACCAATGTTGGCCATTAACAAATATTAAGAAAATAACTTTTCCATTTATACCCCCAGTAGTACATATAGTTCTTAATTGTGTAAAAGGTGCAAGACTTGTATATGAAAAGCTCAACTCTAACAAAGTAGAACCAATTTCCAAAGAAACATGGAGTCAACAATTTATATTATCAAATTATTATTATAAACATTTATTTGTATATCTGTTTAAAGCTACAAAAACACTAAATCCAGATGGCTCCAATTTAGGATTAACCACATAATACTTGGTACAAACTATATATTAAAGAAAATGGGACAAAGACAAAATGATTTATGCACATTCTGCAACCTAGAAGTTGAAACAATTGATCATCTCTTATGGGATTGTATCATGACTCAAAATTTGCTGAGTGATCTAGAAACTCTAATAGATATAAATAACATAAATTTCAATTTTAGCAAGCAAACCTTTATGTATTTGGATTTTATAACAAATGTAACACTCATAGATTTTATATTACTAATGACATTCTTTTTTTTTATTAAAATACTACACTTACAAAAAAAACTGTACTGAGGGCCAACTGTCAATAAATGGACTTAAACCAATACTTAAAAATGAGTAACAAACACAGAAAAACATTATACTCTGATAATAACCTTTTCTAGCCACAATGGGAAAATTGGAAACAAAGTTTTTAAGAAAACTTTTGAGAATAATAATTGTTTTCAAATAAACATATCACGATTCTCCCCTACTGTATCATACAACATTTTCTCCTATACTGATCTGTCTTCTTCTTCCTTCCAGTCCTTTATCTATATTTCCTTTTTTCTGTATCTTCTAAAAACCCCATGACCTCGTATTATAGTAGTTTTGCATATTGGGTGGGTCGTCTTGGTGTGACCTCGTGTGAAGAGGTTACCAACCTGTGCCATAGAGGTGGACTGCGCAACCGGAAGTAGCCAGAGAGAGGCCAGATGAATCTCAAGGACTGATGTCAATTGACCTGTTTTATAGTATTACCATTGTTCTAATCTATTGCCATCCAATAACTTGCTGTTGTGGGTGACTTCTACGACGACAAGTTAGTGAGTATAACTGTTTTATATACACGCCTAAATTTACTATAATAGTATTTCATCTCGCTTACATTATGCAATCCTTTTCTGACTATAATAATAATAATAATAATGTAGAACAAAATTTAATAGACTCAGTATTTTTTAAGTTAATTTATATTGTCTAACTTGAACATGTACAAGGGAAGAGTTTTTATATATGTACACTTGAATGAGTCAATTTATAGGAAGTAAATAAGTTCTTTTAGATCATAGTGTAAAAAAAATGTATAATGGTATCTTGCAAAGTTATTTTAATGCATATGTTTTGATTAATACCTGTATGTTTATTGTAAGGGGATTAGCAAGTGCTCCCAATCACTGGTATCCGTCTGAGGTCTGGGGACAATAATAATTATAATAAAAAAATCTTTATCGCCAGTAACTTAATTGTAATCAAAGAATATATTTCTTGTAGGCTTTTGTTCTTTTAACAAAGAAACGGTGGTTCTAAATGTTTGAAACATTGTTGAATTTTAGAAGTAACTTCATAATCTCTAAATATGTTAGATATATTCAGAAGATCAATACCTTTGTTTATAAATTGTATCTTCATAAATGTTTTAATCTTATCTGACTGTTTGTCAATTATCGGATATAATTCATTGTATGCAAAAGCAAGTATAATCTTAAGATTATAGTTGTTCGTTTCTCGAAATTGACGGTCGTTAGCATCATTGTGGGAGGACGTATTTAGAAATCCCATTATTGTAACTAAAAATACAAAATATCAATGGCTTCAATGTAGAATTAATAACAATATATTATGTTCAAATTCTCTTAAACAAAAGCAAAAGTAATCTATTACTCAATTCAAGATTATGTACATTTTGCAAAAAAAAAAAGAGCTAAAACAATAGAACATTCATGTATACTACAAGAATCAGAACAAATTGTTGACGATAACATACTAAATATTTCACAAAACAAATACACTTTCATTTTGAGTTTCTATACATGCTTTAATCAATAAAAAACTTTATATATATATAAGACTTAGATTAAGAGAAAAGACTAAAGTTAGCATCCTCAACAACTTATTTTATTTAAAATCAATAGCCATTAAAAATGGTAACACAATCCCTTTCATTTAGGCAATGGCTATATTGTGGTTAACCATTTTAACTCTTGATTGTGAACATATAATACCTTTCATATAACCTTGACAGCTAGCAATACAACCACCAAAATCATATAACCTTGACAGCTAGCAATACAACCATCAAAATCATATAACCTTGACAGCTAGCAATACAACCACCGAAATCATATAACCTTGACAGCTATCAATACAACCACCATAATCAAATATTTATTTAGATAATGTAGCCATATTTTACTTATATGTATTAGTTAATTATAGGACAAGGAACAGTCTCATTGTCTCTTACCATTTATAATCAAGCAGGTGCTATAACATGTCTACCTTCTATATCTCTATAAGAAACAACAATCCTTGTTCAATATCTATCTTCATCAAATGTTTGTTTAAAAATATGTATATGGTATGGGAATTTGTATATTATAAGATATATGTATCTACATACTTATGATAACTTGCCATGGTTTTTTTTAAAAGTTAAAATACAGATACATGTTAATATCTCTCTCTCTCCCTCTCTCTCTCTCTCTCTCCCTCTCTCTCTCTCTCTCTCTCTCTCTCTCTCTCTCTGTATTAACTGCGAAGCAAACAAAGTGCTTAATTTAAGTTAATAATATTTCGAAAAGACGAAACCAATCTTCCCATGGTGTATGTATAATATGTCCATGTAGTTCAGCTCTTGTATAAGAAATAATTAAATGAATCTGGCTGGGGAAAGAATACACTATTACTCAAGTGTAGCACTAATGTAGACTTCAACAAAAAGCTAGAAACCAGGTGTCCGCGAAGAGAGCGGTTTCGGCTAAACGTGAGCAGTTTCAAAGTATCCGTGTCCATTCGGTGTATGACAGAATACACAAAGCTTTGATACAAGGACATACCCATTGGCAGACTTGCCACATACTTCCGTCGTTTTGTGATTATAGGAATTCATCAAAGCAGTTAGAATTATACAATATGTCAGTGTTGATAGGCGTAAATGAACCGTTCTATCCACAGAGTTCTTTGGTGTGTTCTGTATGGAACTTAAATATGTATTTACATTGTTAACGTAAAAAAAAGTAATTTTTCAAATTTCCTGTAATCCATCATTGCTTGATATCAATCGAGCTTTATTTTTGAGTGACCTTTGATATTTTATACATTAACCTTTGAAGCAAACTTATAAAAGGTTTCCTAAATGGACATTACACATTTGATAACACAAATTAGTACCTACGGGTTCATCTATCTCTCGCGCACGCGCACGGTTAGTACAATCTTTATTAAAGTTGTAAAGATCATACATGACGCCCTCTTCGATGTGATCACCGTATATTTTGTTTAAAATGATAATAAAAGTTATCTTCCAGCCAGGTGCCAGAATAGACTTCATTTTGTATAATAGCAAAAAAAGTTACCAAAACAAGGATCAAATGAATGCAAAACATACAAGCAAAACAAGCACACAACCGGCACTTTGAAGTGTCAACACAATTATAGCTAACTATATATTAAAGGAGTTCTATTCTTCAAGTTTACTACTTTTTGGAAACTTGAGAAACACAAATTATTAATAATTATTTTCATGTGAGAAACGGTATTACTGCTTTGCCAACCGGCAAAGGATAAACATATCGGAGTAAAAAGTTATTTTTTAAGACAATAATTCAAGACAAGCCATGTCCCTGCCGATGACCGTCGTGAACTTTATGACAAGCTTTACTGAGCATGCGCACGCTTAGTTGATAAAGAATAAGTCAAATAACAACAAAAACGAATCGCGGCCGCAGGCCAAAAATTATAGTTTAAGCCCACGTAAAAAGAACAGACAGGTTATGTCACCATATATGAGAGTTGTGTTTATTTGTTAAATGTTTTATGTTCGGTTGAACGAAGTGAATTAGAACATCAATTAGTTTAATAAAGGTATACAAGCCGAATATTATTTGTAAACACGTGCAGGTGTATAGCATAGCGATTGTTGACGACGTGGGTTGGAATGTATTTGTGAAAAGTGCCTACCTCGAGCGATGCACACAGGTGAATAATTAGGTGAACGGTAGTTTCAGGCGACCAGCTTAATCGTTGGATTTTAAAAAAGACTTCGATGATTTCCGGAGGTCAAGGTTATTTGTTGCCGAAATTTAATTGGGCATCAAAAGGAAACTATCCGAGTTTTATCTATTGTTTACTCAATTTCAATGCATCACATATCCATGAAACTGTTTTTATTCTAAACTAGGCACACCCTTGACGTTTGTAGCTGATTTTGAATAATTGAGATGTATCATTTTAAAGAATATTACCGCTTTAATTAAACGAAACCATTAAAATAACTTAAACACTTGTAATATGAAAAATGTAGTACATGAAATATAATCTGACGGACGGGATCATGGTGAAGGCGTTAAGAGTGAGTTTGTTGTAGCACGTGTCGCCTATCATGATATTCTTCATTAGATAATTGGTTACTTTTATGAATGAAGCTTGAGCATAGTGTTGTTGTTAACATCTATTGATGTAAAACTGCAGTAACAGACAACTTTGTATTCTCGTGACTCTTCTTCCTTATTGTTCAGACAATGTTTATTTATATTGCATAAAATGCTTTCTTAAACAGCGCATCATCTATGTTAAAGGAACTGACAATGGGATAGTCACGTAATTACAAAAGAGTCCACCGGGACTATTGAAGGCATCTTTACGTAACCATTGAATTCATTTTTACGTAACCATTGAATCCATTTTTACATAACCATTGAAGGCATCTGTACGTAACCATTGAAGCCATCTTGACGTTACCATTGAAGCCATCTTTACGTAACCATTTAGGGTATATATTCGTAACCATTGAAGGCATAATTACGTAACCATTGAATCCATCTCTACGTAACCATTGAAGGAATCTTTACGTAACCATTGAAGGCATCTGTACGTAAGCATTGAAGGCATCTGTACGTTACCATTGAAGCCATATTTACGTAACCATTGAATGAATCTTTACATAACCATTGAGGGCATCTTTACGTAACCATTGAAGGCATCTTTACGTAACCATTGAAGGCATATATACGTTACCATTGAAGGCATCTTTACGTAACCATTGAAGGCATATTTACGTAACCATTGAAGGCATCTTTACGTAACCATTGAAGCCATCTTTACGTAACCATTGAATCAATCTTTACATAACTATTTAAGCCATCTTTACGTAACCATTAAAGGCATCTTTACGTAACCATTGAAGGCATCTTTACGTAACTATTGAAGGCATCTTTAAGTAACCATTGAAGGGATCTTTACATAACCATTGAGGGCATATAAGCGTTACCATTGAAGGCATATTTACGCAACCATTGAAGGCATCTTTACGCAATCATTGAAGGCATCTTTAAGTAATCATTGAAGGCATCTTTACGTAATCATTGAAGGCATCTTTACGTAATCATTGAAGGCATCTTTACGTAACCATTGAAGGTATTTTACGTTACCATTGAAGCCATTTTTACGTAATCATTGAAGGCATCTTTACGTAACCATTGAAGGCATCTTTACGTAACCATTGAAGGCATCTGTACGTGACAAATGAAGCCATTTTGACGTTACCATTGAAGCCATCTTTACGTAACCATTTAGGGCATATATTCGTTACCATTGAAGGCATAATTACGTAACCATTGAATCCATCTTTACGTTATCATTGAGGGCATCTTTACGTAACCATTGAGGGCATCTTTACGTAACCATTAAAGGCATCTTTACGTTACCATTGAAACCATCTTTACGTAACCTTTGAAGGCATCTTTACGTAACCATTGAAGCCATCTTTACGAAACCATTTAAGGCATTTTTACGTAACCATTGAAACCATCTTTACGTAACCATTGAATCCATCTTTACATAACCATTTAAGCCATCTTTACGTAACCATTAAAGGCCTCTTTACGTTACCATTGAAGGCATCTTTACGTAACCATTGAAGGCATCTTTAAGTAACTATTGAAGGAATCTTTGCATAACCATTGAGGGCATATATGCGTAACCATTGAAGGCATCTTTACGTAACCATTGAATCAATCTTTACGTTACCATTGAAGGCATATTTACGTAACCATTGGAGGCATTTGTACGTAACCATTCAAGGCATATGTACGTAACCATTGAAGGCATCTTTACGTAACCATTGAAGGCATCTGTACGTAACCATTGATTGCATCTTTACGTAACCATTGAAGGCATCTGTACGTTATCATTGAGGGCATCTTTACGTTACCATTGAAGGCATCTTTCAGTAACCATTGAAGGCATCTTGACGTTAGAATTGAAAGCATCTTTACGTTACCATTGAAGGGATCTTTACGTTACCATTGAAGCCATTTTTACGCAACCATTGAAGGCAACTTTAAGTAACCATTGAAGACATCTTTACGTAACCATTGAAGGAATCTTGACGTAACCATTGAAGGCATATTCACGTAACCATTGAAGGCATATTCACGTAACCATTGAGGGCATCTTTACGTTACCATTGAAGGCATCTTTACGTTACCATTGAAACCTTTTTTACGGAACCATTGAAGGCATCTTTAAGTAACCATTGAAGACATCTTTACGTAACCATTGAAGGCATCTTGACATAACCATTGAAGGCATCTTTACGTAACCATTGAAGGCATCTTGACGTAACCATTGAAGGCATTTTTATGTAACCATTGCGGGCATCTTGACGTAACCATTGAAGACATCTTTACGTAACCATTGAAGGCATCTTGACGTAACCATTGAAGGCATTTTTATGTAACCATTGTGGGCATCTTTACGTAACCAATGAAGGCATCGTTACGTTACCATTGAAGACATCTTTACGTTACCATTGAAGCCATCTTTACGTAACCATTAAAGGCATATTTACGTAACCATTGAAGCCATTTTCTTGTTACCTTGAAGGCATGTTGACGTTACCATTGAAGGTATATTTACGTAACCATTGAAGCCATTTTTACGTAACCATTGAAGGTATCCTTACGTAACCATTGAAGGAATTTTTACGTAACTATTGAAGGCATCTTTACGTAACCATTGAGGGCATCTTTACGTAACTATTGAGGGCATATATACGTAACTATTGAAGTCATCTTTACGTAACCATTGAAGGCATATTTACGTTACAATTGAGGGCATCTTTACGTCACCATTGAGGGCATATATACGTAACCATTAAAGGCATCTTTACGCAACCATTGAAGGCATCTTTACGTAACCATTGAAGGCATCTTTACGTTACCATTGTGGGCATCTTTCCGTTACCCTTGAGGGAAATTTTACGTAACCACTGAAGGCAACTTTACGTAACCATTGAAGGCATCTTTACGTTACCATTAAAGGCATATTTACGTTACCATTGAAGCCATCTTTACGTAACCATTGAAGGGATCTTTACGTTTCCATTGAAGCAATCTTTACGTAACCATTTAAGGCATTTTTACGTAACCATTGAAGGCATCTTTACGTAACCATTGAATCCATCTTTACATAACCATTTGAGCCATCTTTACGTAACCATTAAAGGCATCTTTACGGAACCATTGAAGGCATCTTTACGTTACCATTGAAGGCATCTTTACGTTACCATTGAAACCTTTTTTACGTTACCATTGAATCTATCTTTACATAACCATTGAAGGCATATTTACGTAACCATTGAAGGCATCTTTACGTAACTATTGAATCCATCTTTACGTTACCATTGAATCCATCTTTACATAACCATTTGAGCCATCTTTACGTAACCATTGAAGGCATCTTTACGGAACCATTGAAGGCATTTTTACGTAACTATTGAATCCATCTTTACGTTACCATTGAATCTATCTTTACATAACCATTGGAGGCATCTTTACGTTACCATTGAAGGCATCTTTGCGTTACCATTGAGGGCATCTTTAAGTAACCATTGAAGGCATATTTACGTAATAATTGAGGGAATCTTTACGTAACCATTGAGGGCATATATTCGTAACCATTGAAGGCATAATTACGTAACCATTGAATCCATTTTTACATAACCATTGAAGGCATCTTCAAGTTACCATTGAAGGCATCTTTACGCAACTATTGAAGGCATCTTTAAGTAACCATTGAGGGCAACTTTACGTAACCATTGAAGGCATCTTGACGTCACCATTGAAGGCATATTTACGTAACCATTGAGGGCATCTTTACGTTACCATTGAAGGCATCTTTACGTAACCATTGAAGCCATCTTTACGTTACCATTGAAGCCATTTTTACGTAACCATTGAAGGCATATTTACGTAACCATTGAAGACATCTTGAGGTAACCATTGAAGGAATCTTTACGTAACTATTTAGGGCATATATTCGTAACCATTGAAGGCATAATTACGTTACCATTGAATCCATCTTTACGTAACCATTGAATGTATCTTTACGTAACCATTTAGGGCATATATTCGTAATCATTGAAGGCATAATTACGTAACCATTGAATCCATCTTTACGTAACCATTGAGGGCATCTTTACGTAACCATTGAAGCCATCTTTACGTGTAACATAGCTATTGTTTGCTTAAAATTAATGTGAGTAACCTGAAGAATAAACCTGAAACTTGTAAAAGTACGGTTTGTCATTTCACGCGGCATGCTATGGAAGGTGGGGTTTCGGACCAAGCACGATCACTTAAATCTATCCATCGCCTGCAACATACCTTCTTATCTTACATCTGTTACACCATCTCATACAAAAATCGAAGTATGTTTATCAAATGTCAAAGCATTCTCTGAAATATCGATGATGGCCTCGTGGCTAATGAAATATTTATAGATATGACATTAAACATCGTGAGATAATCGACAGGTCATAATTGTTCTCAAAGATTATATTTGATTCGTGAAACTATTATTCTCAAATGTTATTTTTTACAATGCTTTTTTAAATAAGATATAACTTTGCTACTTTAAAATCAGTGTATGGTGTTAATATATTAAAGAACGTTTTTTCTGATTTATAGATGATCACGAACCACGTCTCACATTTTATTTGATACATAGATGATAATGAAGCATGTTTCACGTTATATCTGATATAAAGATGATAACGAAGCTTGTTTCACGTTAAATCTGATATATAGATGATAACGAAGCTT
>JAUMGZ010232226.1:0-10989 GCA_032359645.1 Pododesmus macrochisma
GGAAGTTCATAACAAGATTGATATTTACTGGGTTGCACTATCACCTGAAATGATGCGGAGACATATAAAGCTAACATATGATTCTACGGGATAAATTTAACTTAAAAAATCCAATGGAAATTAAAATTTCATTTTTATTGTGGGGTAAACGCATGCATTTGTTGGGTTGCCTGCACAATTTTTACTTTTCGGTATGTATTTTTCTAGACCATGTTCATACTAAGTAAAAAAAACAGTATGGGTAGAATCAACGGAACGAGAGCCATTAACAAACAAACAATAACTGCATAAGAACAATATGACGTTTGAATAAAAGGAACAAACGACCCAGAAACTCGTCAATAAAGATCAAAATGCAAAACTATTTCACACAAAGACAAAGCACAAATAATTTATAATCGTGGTCAGTTACAACCTTGCAACAACCTGTGACGTTCAGCAAACTGCATTGTGATATAAACGGTTAACGAGATCCAAACCTTCCCAATTCATCCAGTGGAGGTGTGAGGCTTTTCAAAAAATAAAAGCTTGATGAAAAATCATGATTCATAAATGGTGAATACCAACATAGTTGTAAATTTTATCATGAAGATTTAATAATAAAAAAATCACATATAAATATCTTTTTAACATTTCATTAAAGCTTAGAACAATAACATGAAATAATAGAAGCTTAATCAAGCACTAATAAAAAGGCTTTGTAAAAGTTTAAAACAACAGTCTCAAAGAAATGGCGAAACTGTAGTAACAAATTACAATGTATATATATATAGTGGGTATAAATATATAAAACACAGCAAATGTTCATACAATAAACTCACAGCCACGTGTGGCTGTATTTCTATAATTGGGCGGTTTTTGTGTCATAAATATAAAATTTTGTTTCAGAGTACCTTTTTGCGAATCACATACCGCTCCATACATGAATTAATGTTACGTAAAATGGCTATTTAAAGCTTTTTTATTGTAATGTGTACACATTATCAATTGGCATGTTTTATTTTATCATTTACATGTGAACTTAAAACACCGGAAAATCCCTTCACCAGGAATGAATAGTACACAACTGTACGCAACTGTTTAATTAAACATTCACACGATTCAAAGATAACAATATGTAGAGAAGCACTCCATTTGTATAACAAAATACATACAAGAAACCTAAACAATCAACTCGACAGGTGTCCCATAAATTTACATTGATATCACAGATATGAGGTAAGGATATGGCTGAAAATAATAAATTATCACAGAGATGACTTTCTTTGTAATCTTTGAAAATCATTCCAAATTGCACCACAGGGTCCTGAAATTTAAATATTGCTTTGCAATCATTGGTCTGCTGTTGTCTTTCGTGTGTTAAGGCACGTAAAGGATTCAATATATATTCGTTTGCACCATGTAATGTTCAGCCATGTTGTGATATGTCAACACGAACTTCGTTTAGGCACGTTCAGTATTCAGTAAGTGTTGGTTTGTACCTTATGTCAAATCTAGTTGGGAAAAGTTTACAAGAAGTCCGTCACGTCTGTTGGAGTAGTGAACTGGGTCAGATCATCTTTAGTTACTGATCCGACAGCGAGCTACACTTGAGTTTGGGAGCGAGTGTGCAGCAAACCAAATATGCCTTATAATGTATGCTTTAAAATGTAAAATCATGGAGTACTATATAGATAGATATCCTATGTCTGAAGGTAGGCTCATCCCTATTGGGATTCCAGCACAGGAACTCTTAATATTCGGATGTTTATGTTGTCCTGCACCAGACAACACAAAAATCCGAATATTAGAAGGTCCCGTGTTTGAATTTCAAAAGGGATTATAGGTAGACTTGTGCTTGTTGGTGCAATTACATGCTTCAAAAGCCTTTGTCGTACTCATTCCAAAATTCGCTATCCTTTTCCTTTTTAGGTTTAAGAACCACTTTTTCTGGTGGGGGAGTCACTGGGGGAGTAGTAAATATTACGTCCTCAAATGCAGGCTCTTCTTTAGGTTTCATTGGAGCTGGCTTTTTCGTATTTTTCGTTTTTGCTTTGGGTTGAGGCGGTTTCTTCGCAGGTTTTTGTCTTCCCGCACCGCCGCTATTCCTAGACCAGTTCGCTTGAATTTTAGGCAGAGATGAAGTATATTCTTGCCACAACTTCCGCATCTGTTGGTCAATGATGTTGTACTCCGCCCAAGTACCTGATGGGAACGAAAAGTAGTTTCCGGTTCAAACATAAGTCAAACCGAACATAATATCGATATACAATTGCTAACAAATCATGAGTTCTAGTGATGCGTGCCATTCTCCTTCGGATTTTATTATTATTTAAAATGTCGTGCAGAAAATAAAATACAACAAATAATATCACAACTCAAAACATAGGGCTGTATTTTAAAAAATAGTTTTTCGTTTATGTTCATTTTCCTTTCTTAGCCAGTGTCTCCAAAAAGTATGCTTCCCATGCCTTTTTCATTCTGGTCTGGAGAACATTGTGCTCTGCCCATGTACCTAAAACAAAGTAAGAGCGAAGTCACGCACAAGCTTCTGTATATGCATATGGGTAGTTATAGTGAGTGTTTACAGTAATGCTGCCATACCATAGAAAGAAAACAGATTGAAAATAAGTGAAAATGTTATATGCATTATCAACAGGAAGAGCACAATCTAGGACAAAGACGTGTATCTTGCGAAGCAAAATTTAATGAATTAAATATTTCAAGAGAAATAAGCGTCAAGTTATTTAGCTGTAAACCTATATTGGTGATTATGACCTAATATGATACTTGTTGAAAAAAATATCTCTTCTCGAGTACTGTCGTATTAAACTGTAGAAATTCAGTTGTTTACCAAACGCTGTTGATAATTAGCATTGCATTAATAGTCTGTTTGGTTACATAAATAATTTAACTTTTGCTCTATTTCTCCTTGTTTTTCACCCCCTTTATCGTTATAATATCGTGTGTACATATTTAATCCATGTAGAGAAATTTCTCTATGCAATATAATTTCACAGAAAAATCAATCTTCACGACATATGGAATCCAGTAAGCGGATTTAATGCTGTTTGGTCACCTTTCGTCTTTGATCCAATACGCTGACGACACACATTGTGAAGTCGATCACTGCGACAAAGGAATGTCATAGGATGAAACAACTGTATATGTGATGTGATAATATTTTTTCCATTGATATTATGCCAATATTCACTTGTGACGACAATGTATGTACATGACTGTGTTAAGATTGAATGAACTTACTAAAAATGTGTGTGAGTACATTGACTATATAAATAAATAAATAAATAAATAAATAAATAAATAAATAAATAAATAAATAAATAAATAAATAAATAAATAAATAAATAAGTGTCAGGAGAGATGGGATTATATGTGGTAGCCTTACACCTTGTTTTCAATAAAAACTTGTTTATTTGCCAACAAGAGAGGTTGGTATGAATAACTCGGTTGTAGTTCATCAAATGTATCAGATTTGCATAGAATCAGTAAGCTTACTTTAAAATTGCAAAGAAAATTTACTACGAGAAAGAAACAAGTTAAGCCAGATGCTGTTAAGAAAGCGCTTCCATTTGGAACGTTGTTAGTATATGCATATTCCTGATGCAATATAATATAAACTAAATTAGCTTTGTGTGCTCGTTAGATAAAGTGTTGTAATCGTAGTTGCTCTTATGTTTGTTTACCATGATGACTGTGCTTTTACTGAATGAACCCAAAGACATACGTATTGAGGTATACGACGTGGCCACTGTTAATGCAATACTTACTGAGTTCGTCCCTTTGGTAGCGCCATTGGTCAGGGTCCGGATATCTTCGAAGGTGCACACTATCTGTGTATGATGTTTTCGTGGTACTATTTTTGTGGTTCATGGTGTAACCCGGGAAGATATTCATACGCATAGCATTGCCCAGCATCTCATACTCCGGTTTTAGTGTATTTTCCATTTTGGGAACATCGATCGGTACACTGGCCCTTAATAACTGATGCTTTACATTTTTCTGTTCCGTTATCGTATCTTCGACTTTTTTGGCGTCCGACAAAAGACTATCGCATATTCTACTACCAAAACGATGACGTATATTAGGTGGGAGCTTCAAAACGCTATGAGGACTGGAATGCCGAGCAGATTGTGACTGGTTTCGAGGTGAAAGTGCGGAGTTTTCGTTCAAGTCACCTAAAGGTAGATCATAACCAGTTCGTTCACGGCGACCAGTAAAGTCCATACCAGGTCGTAATACATCACCTGCTAAACTATACTGATGTGTTTCTGCCTTTTTTCCATATTTATCATAATTATAGCTATTTCTCTCGTTCAGACCTACTCGGTTGATATCACGAGTTAACTCCATTACGTGAGGTGGAATGATAGTACGGCCTGTACCAGGAACGCGGGGAATACTACTAAAGGCCCTATTTTTAAACCGAAGAGCGTCATTTTCCATGGCGTCGATAACGCTCTGTGTTTTCTGAACTTCAACTTTCTGTTTTTCCAAATCTTCTTCGTTTTTTTCAACATACTTAGGCGCTGAAGATAAGAAAATAAACACATTTTTTGAAAATGATACACAATTTCATTTGATATTTAGAAGAAAGAAAATACAAGTTGTGTTTTTGATTAGACCTTATTCATGAGCACAGGTTTGTTGGTCTCCGTGATATCGGTGAGCTTAGTATTTTGTAGCTCGTAAATTAGAATGGTAACCAAGTCCTATGAGAAGCTAGAATAGGGCGAATTGGCAGTAGTACAGTAATGAGTGATTTGGTTAGGGTCGAATTTATTTGAGAAATGATCGTATCTTGCAAAAAGCAAAAAGAAATTAATCAACGTTTTGTCTCTGTTTATTTCATAACAACATACATGATTTAAAACTTTAAGATACGTCACGATAGACAAATGTTAGCAACTTCGTGAAATATGCAAGTTGTTGGTGGATGAGATGCAGATAATTGTTGTTCCAGTATTAATATATTATGTCATTTGTCTATATCTCTAAATGTGCAGTAGACCTTGTCTATATCTCTAAATGTGCAGTAGACCTTGTCTATATCTCTGAATGTGCAGTAGACTTTGTCTATATCTCTAAATGTGCAGTAGACCTTGTCTATATCTCTAAATGTGCAGTAGACCTTGTCTATATCTCTAAATGTGCAGTAGACTTTGTCTATATCTCTAAATGTGCAGTAGACCTTGTCTATATCTCTATATGTGCAGTAGACTTTGTCTATATCTTGAAATGTGACGTTGACTATCATACGAAGTTTCCGAGAAAAATGCATAAATATGTCTCTGGTATAAGGGTATTTGTTTGCACCAAGAAAACAAGTGCACGCAATTTGTTTTTGCCCAAGAAGAGCTCTAGTTGTCATATCAGACCTACATCCTAACAGTGTAGAGAAATCTTTCCCAACGAATGGTCATATGAAACATAACTTATGCAAAACATGAAAAGTTGGATTTCACTGATGAACAAAAGAATAAAGGGCACACATGAAACGTAATAATTATTTTCTTAATGAACCCGAGTCACCTCAATATGTTAAGCACACCACTAAAGAAGAAGAAAAATTGCTTCGTGTGATCTTTTACCTTTAAATGAAGATTTGTATGGTTCTGGGAGCAAGCGTTTTCCTGAACGTCGGCGGGGTTTTGTTGTTGCTTTTGAATCAAGGCCGCGTATCTTCTCCATTTCTTTTTCGTCGTGGACCTCTAATGTGGAACCAAACAGACTGTTTTTAGGGAGTGCATTTGTACGTCTAGCTTTCATCATTTCTGTGAGGTCCAATGCGGGAGAATTTGATGTTGCTACAAGGGTCGCCATGTTTTTTCTCTGAAAATTAAAATGATTATAATGGGTATGGTTATTTTAAACACAGGAGTGCTTCTGTGAACGTTTTATAAAATATTTGAGGACACAGTGATGTTTTACGGCTATCTACCTTGTACAGTAATAATTAAGTGACAATAGGGTGTAGCAAATTGTCTGTAATTTTTTTTGTACTAGGTATAAATTTACAAAAAGATATTAAAAGTAACTAGAGCTTGTGTTAACTGTGTTTTATGCATGGACTTAAAATATTTTTTGATTTGATTTGAAACTGGAAAGAAGAGAACACAACTTCAAGTGGGTGTACATGTGTTTGATATAATTGTTTATAAGCTGTATACCAGATAAAACTGTTCACAGTGACATCAAATTCAGGTTTGAATATGTAATCAATAAGATACAGGTAAATTTCCCAAAATCTAAGTGTCCATAGCAAACAAGTTGTTTGGATCTCTAAATAACAATACTTGGGTTTCTGTTTCCGAGGAAAATATAGTTCAAAGCGTTAAGCGTCTTTAATACTCCATGGATTTACTCGATAATCACAGAATATTTATTTTTTAAACAACATAAAGAAGATTTTAAGTCAAAATCTGCTGATATAGTCAATCTATCATAATCTGTTTTTGTGTGTATTTAATAGTGTTGTTATTGCCCCTTTCAACTGCGATATTTCTCTATTATGCTCAGTAATTATAAATTTAAATGCTTGATTCACATCGGTTGTATAGTACAAGATAAATGTACAAATATAATTCAAAGTAAATTTTAAAATTCTTACTATTGAACACATATTAACAAATTTATTAAACAACAAAAACAATGAGTATACGTATGCAAAATAAATAGTTTGGGTTAACAACATTTATAATACAGAAAATATCGAATGGCAGATAATTGTTAATAAAATAAAAATATTGAGTGAATATACATTGTGGTTGAAAATTATTCAACATACGCAGAACTCATCGAAAAACCCTTATTGCATATTAAAAAAATTGATCTGGGAGGAAAAAACTCCTCCCGGACACGATGCATACATGTACGTAACTCTTGTATGTTATGTGGATTCCATGTCCAGTCTCGTCTAAACCTGACGTAAACTGTTTCTAAACCTCTGTTGTTGCATACATTGATAAACACAACTGACAAAATACGCTTACCTGGTGTTTTCACGTAACTGTGGTAACAGTCCGGGCCTCACAGCTCGGGGACACACCAAAGAAACTCTTGTTTGCCCCTCACTTATTCTCGGCTATTTTTACAGGAAACACCACGCTCTACAGTTGTTAGGGGCGTGGTATGTAAATTGATTGACAATAAGATTTCATACACATGAAATGATGACGTTTTATGACATCCGGTTTCAACTCGAGATTGCAACAGACCAGGTAGAGTTGACGAATGTTTGTTTATTTTGAGTGCCCCAAAGATTATTTTAGAAAACAATTTACTGTTTATGAAGCACGTAAAATACACTGAACTGTACTTGATCGTATGAATCACTTCAAGTGCACGACACTTTGTGCGACATGCTTTGATCGTTGGGAACTCTCAGTCTCATCAGTGCACAAAGTCAGAATTATGTGACGACTAAGTGTAGTATAAATTGGACTCGCTGCATATTGCATTATCTCTTGACCGATATTTCTATGGCATTGCTGAGTCTTTCTTTATACGACAACATATCCGTGTAACCCTGTAACTTGAAAGACTGAAAGTGACGTTACTCATTACTGTACCCAAATTGGGACACTTTTACCACATATCCATATCCATAGATCTAGAGCGACCAGTCATGAATTCATACGTATTTAACAGTTCTGCATATACTACACCAATGTGTACATTTTTTTTACAATAAATGTATGTTCATGTCAAGTAGCTATATATATAGTCATCATGTCCTTTTTTGTGGCCAATATGACCTGCCCACAGCCTCATTCTGAAAACGAAAGTAGATATATGTCAAAGCATTGTCTACAGTCTTTCCCGTCTTCTAATGGACGAATGGTCGCTGAAGACGTTAATCTCCACACATCATCATAACAGTGAAACAATTTCTGCAGAAAAACTAAAAACATTACACCAAAAAGCTGCAAACATTTGCAGCCCCCTACTGACAGAAAAAATCAAAACAGCAAGGACCAGTTATTATTTTAGTGCTTGCATTACATCTACATAAAAATAAATGTCGAAAAATATGCCTTAACCAAACAAGAAAAATATGAATATAATTTTAAAATTTTATTGAAAAAGTGATGTTTTAACTTTGAAATGTGAATTTTAGGTTTTACAACATTACTAAAATCAAATAAGGTGAACAATTTAAAGTTTTGGATTATATTTTAATATCAATTAAACTCAGAACATAAATTTTATATCAAATGGATTGTTGATTGTTTCTAAGAATGCAAATATCTTGTTTGTGTCATGAAACACTATAGAAAAATTTAGGTGTAAGACTCCATGGCCTATTTGGTGTAAATTATCTCCCTTTTAGCAGTTACAATTTCGGTCTCTGTGGATACAATGTAATGTGTGTTAGGGGTCGCTTTTTATGAATATTTAATCTGGAGAGGCACATCTTTATTGACAGGGAAATGTTTTAAAAATCAGCAGATAATAAACGAGCTACAGTACAGGTGTTTATTGCTGGAAAGTGTACAACTCCATGACAGGTCACTATACAGTTGTATATATTATCTCTTGCT
Organism: Pododesmus macrochisma; assembly: GCA_032359645.1. Classification (NCBI taxonomy): domain Eukaryota; kingdom Metazoa; phylum Mollusca; class Bivalvia; order Pectinida; family Anomiidae; genus Pododesmus; species Pododesmus macrochisma. The sequence goes on from JAUMGZ010232226.1 coordinate 8,544, forward strand.
TACAAAAATTCCTAGACAATTGTTTTTTGGCAAAGAGTATACTTCTGCTGTTGTTCTGTCTAAGTTGTATCATAAAATAGTGCATGTGTTTAGAAATAGGCCTTTATAAAGATGATAAGCTAATGTTAGGATTTCAGCAGGTATTTGTACCCAAATTCGGACACAACTGCATTTACACACATTATTTTAAAGACACCAGTAAAAATTGAAATTAATTGTATATATTTCTTAAATATTGAATATAATTGATACTTGTTTGTGCTAAGAGAGACTTTCATTGATTATTTATGGTATATTTTAGTGTATGAAAATATAGTATATAATCAATGCAGCCTCACTGGTTGTCACATAATGCATAAATAATGCCATATAAGGAATTAGTCAACTTAACCACTTTAAACTGTTCTTGAACAAAGAATGAAATACAAAAAAATATAAATAGACATCTACATGTACATAATAGCAAACATATATATATAGATGTAGAATATCAAATTTTTGGACACAATTATTCCATTTTTGTCAGAATCAATTGTTTCTCTAAACTTTTGTTACAAGTGTCCCAATCTGGGTACAGTGACATTGCCAGGTAGTTGCTACAGTATAAAGGAGTTCAGTAGTACTATTACATGGATATCAGACTCTGCAGTCATGTCACATACTCGTAGCAGAATTTTTATTAATCATTCCAATATACCTGTTGACAAGGTTGGTATTTTTGGTAAAACAGTGATGGAAATCTAATTGAATTTGTCATAACTTTAGAAAATGAAGTCAATATATACGGCAAAATAATCCACATTCCTATTTGAAGCGTAAGCACAGCATCCGTGTTGTTGTTTTCATTCATAAAAGAGGTTCACAAATACATATTACAGAATGTCCTTTAAAATTAAAACAAAACACAAGTAATTTTACTCCTTTCATTTGATACTTGTGTTCAATATGGAACAGCTTCTTCTCTTAGTGTTTCCAATACACGAAATAGCATTGTTGACATGCAGACAGAAATTGGATAATTCTGGATACTTTAACAGCTCTGTGAAAGAAAGTAAATACAACTGTATGTTCGGAATTCTTCCTTCAATTATAAAGTTTGCCCATCCTTGTGTAGTTTTATCCAACATTGCCTCAGAACTTGCACTGAAGCCCTTGAAAGTTCCACCAGATTTTGTTGCAGAAACTGCTAGGGTAATTGACAACAATCAATAAGACTGCACATCCATTTAAAAAAAACCTGTGGAGACTGATGTTATAGGACTAAGCTGTCAATTGCCATTTGCGCCATTGGCGATTTTGAGTGAAATTTGGCGCATGAAAAATACTTTTGGCAATAATGTTTGACGCAAGACTATTCTGTGTATAAAGTAGTAGGAAAGTGAAAGTAACTTATTTACATAAGCGACCTTGACCAGAAGCCATGTGCTTTGTATGTATACACCTGACAGAATCGCCTACAGGTAAACCTAGCTATTTGTTTACAGGTGTCAATTATTGCAAAGTTGACTAGAAGGTTTTCTGAGTGGATTATACGTTAGACGTTAGTAAGGAGTGCAGTTCCTTCAGAGGTTATCATTATTGTGATGTGGAGAGGATTTTTTTCGTTGCTCTACATCACAATAGTGATTTCCTCAGAAGTATGGCAGCTACCAACGCTTGAAGGTTTCAACTTCAAGGCAGCCCTGGCCAAATTGCTCATTGTGCCAGATCCTTGTGCCAGGACCCTTCACATGGACCTAATCCATATGTATAAAAATAAGTTCTTATATTTTAACTTTATATCGTACATAAGTGCAGAGCTTTTTACCTATTGTTGTCGCATACTTTCAAGTTTTGTGTTTACTCCGGTCCAGAGATGGAAGATTTACAGATTGTAGAGTTTGTATATATTCTCAAGAATCTATTTGCACTGTATATATAATTATATATTTTACATTTGCAATGTAATCTCTCTATATAAACAATAGAAATTATTTGTCGATTATTTTAGTATAAAACTCTGGTGTAGTAATATTGAAAACGTGTCATAGTACTTGTTTCATTCCTACGTGCACAATTTCACGTTTTTTAACGTTTAATTGTTATTTTTTAATTTTAAAGTTGTTAATTAACATGTTTGATCATTTTTAGTCCATCTGGACCGAAGGTCCAAGGTGGACTTTTCTCATACAAATCCTGTCCGTCGTCCGCCCGTCGTCGTTAATTTTAACATTTTCGACTTCTTCTCCTGAACCACTGGACCATTTTTATCCAAACTTGGCAGGAAGTATCCCTATGGGAAGGGGATTCAGATTTGTTCAAATGAAGGGGCTGGGCCCCCAGGGGGCACCACTTAGGGGGCCAAAAAGGGGAAAACTTGACAAAACTTAAAAAATCTTCTTCTAATAAACTAAAAGGCCTAGAGCTTAATGTTTTGGTATGTAGTAACCTTAAGGCATGGAGAACC
>JAUMGZ010232237.1:0-10988 GCA_032359645.1 Pododesmus macrochisma
TCATTGTTTGACGCAGTTATTGTTTGTTTGTCAATGCCTCTCGTTCTGTTGATCCTATTCATACTGTTTTCTAATAAGGGCATAGGGATTTAATTTTGCTCCTAATAAAGGCATAGGGATTCCGGTTTGTTCCTAATAAGAGCATAGGGATTTAAGTTTGTTCCTAATAAGGGTATAGGGATTCCGGTTTGTTCCTTATAAGGGCATAGGGATTCCGGTTTGTTACTAATAAGAGCATATGGATTTATGTTTGTTCCTAATAAGGGCATAGGGATTCCAGTTTGTTCCTAATATGGGCATAGGGATTTATGTTTGTTCCTTATAAAGGCATAGGGATTTAAGTTTGTTCCTAACATGGGCATAGGGATTTAAGTTTGTTCCTAATATGGGCATAGTGATTCCAGTTTGTTCCTAATATGGGCATAAGAATTCCAGTTTGTTCCTAATAAGAGCACAGGGATTCAAGTTTTTTTTCCCATTTGAGACACACCAAGGATAAACATAGTACATGCATACCATTTAACAATCTTCTTGTGAACTATAAGTTATGAATCTCTTAAGTTTCTTTAAAATAAACTTTAGACAATCACAAGGGATTCAAATTTGTTAAAGTCATATGATCCAAGGGCCACATATTGTGTCAATAACAGGGATAAATTTGTGAAAAATCAATTGAACAGAAAGTTAATATGTAGTCGAAACGTTTTCCTTTCATCTACAATATGTATTCTTATTTAAAGGTTACAAAGGTTTGTGTTCCTTAAAGCTTCATAACCATTAAGGATATAAACGTTTAGCCAATAGATGTTAAGATTTTGTTACGGGCTCTAATAATGTACACAACATTGTGAAGGGCTGACGGAATAAACCTCTAAGAACAAAATAACAGATTCGGTAATCTTCTCTCTCCCTGCTTATTATTTGGAAGGAGGAGGACTGGTTGGCTCTGTGTCAGGATAATATGACCGAGTGAATATCATGTCAATGTGTATGCAGCATGATATTTCAGTGAAACAGCACTATAAAGTAGCCATAAGTGTGCACTGTCACAAGCCGACACTGTCTCAATATGACCTATACTAGAGTTAAAGGGAAGAAATACCCCAATAAACAAACAAACAAAATAACAGAAAAAATATCATGCACAAAACAAAGTACAAGCCTTTTTGTCAGAATGTCCATTAGAAGAACATCCGTCAGAGAAGGAAAAAAGTCAAATCATTACTTTCAACATAAATGTTGAACATCATCAAAGAACATATTATTGAGTACTGGTAGATTGGCTACCTAAAGCATACCAAGTCAGTATACCGGTAAACAGTACATAAAGGTAACGTAACATACAACAGGAGGATGCTATTTTAATGTTCTCAACATTGAGCTACATATGACTAGCAGCTATGAGCTGTAAAGAATAAATAACCTACTAAGCACTATGAACTGTGTATTGGTCCCAGATATAAATCATACAGTGACTCTTTTCGTCGTGTATTTTGAGATTTAGTCAATTTTAACACTCTGTTAGTTTGAAAAAATAGTCAATTCCACAAATCTAAATCACATAAAAATTGTCATGTGTATCACAAATGAGTATTGCTAACTGTGTGGTATACTGGTATATTTGCACACTGTTCTCAATCTGTCCATGTGAGTCCTACAGTTTGATATAAGAAGCTGTAAACATCCCTCAACTCTTCAATCTTAAATAATAAAACATTATTCAATAATTAAACAGAATGATTTACTTCTATAATGATGATATTTTCAAGTCATTATTTAACTTAAATTATTTTATATACAATTGACAAAAAATTAGAAGAACTCTTCAATTATCATTATACATGTATAACCAATTGAAAGATTTTTTCGATGAGAATTTATTTCAGTTTTGTAATGTATTCAAATAAGTACACTTCATTATAACTATTAATAATTTTATTTTGGCACTAATTCATATGCATACTGTTGAGAAGATTATAGAAGAGGTAATTAATGTCACAAAAATAAGAGCTATCGATCAAGGAAGGGGAACAACTCTATACTTACAATTTTGGCAGTTGGTTTTCCAGCACCATGGCCTGCTTTTGTGTCAATTCTTATCATAAGGGGGTTGGTCTGAAAAATAAAAATTAAAACTTGTGTAAGGCAAAGATCTCTCCACATGTCTGGGCATACGTATAAGAAGGGCCAATAAGCTCTGTGTTGGGATAATGGGACCGAGTGAAGTATTGTGTTAATTTGTCTGTGGTGTGCAATTTCAGTGAGAATGCACAATAAATTTGCCATCAGTGTGTACTATAACAAGCAGACACTGTCTCGATATGACAATGGATTGAAAAGACTATACCCCAATAAAACAAACAAACCAAAGTGTCACACTGGATGACAACATTAAACACCAGACAAAGTGATTCCAAAAAGTCTTTCACAGGTAAAAACAAAGGTGTAGCACATAAAACCAATAAATTCGTTTAAAATAATCTGTATATTTTAACATGCTGTTTACCTGCTTATCACATGCTCCCATTACATGCTGTAGCTGTGATATAAACTTAAGTGAATGAAGTGGCACAACGCGGTCATCATGGTCAGCTGTCAATAACAGGACGGACGGATACTGGAAATCACCTTCAGGTACACGTATATTATGTAGAGGTGAATATCTGAAACATTAAACACATACGGATTAAAACTATATTAAGTATGCAAGGCTGTTTCTTTTCTTGGCATTATTTTGTCACCGGTTTTAGCTAGTATAAGTGGGAGGGTCTTTAAAGTGGACTGGTAAATCAGCTTGTTCATATTTCAGTTAATTATTTTAAATAAATAAAAATTGGAAGAAGCATTCGTCTCCCTTGCATTTTATTCTAAAATTAGACTTTACCATGCATGGCATAAGAGCTACAAAATGTATGTGTATTATAAGATCCTTGTTCAACCTAATAATACATTTGGGATAGTTATAATAAGAAATGACTACTACGTAATTTGTTTTATAAAGATGCACACAAATCATCTTAAGGTCACCAATCAAATCAAAGACGCTTTACAAAATTCAAGGATAAAAATCTACATATATAAAGGTATATAGTACACACTCTTGTTCGTTAAAATTAATAAAAAATCATAAGAAGTTATAGCTGTTGATGAACCCTTCCAACCTATACCGAGTCACGAATAACCAATTCAGTGTAAAAAGATGACACTCAGACGGTATAAAACAGACACCTGGCAAATATAGGTTGTCTCTTACCTTATTGCCAATTAAATCAAACACAGGACAGAACAGAAATTCAAATCATATCACTAGCCTTCTCATACACATCATATCCCTAGCCTTCTCATACACATCATATCACTAGCCTTCTCATACAAATCATATCACTAGCCTTCTCATACACATCATATCACTAGCCTTCTCATACAAATCATATCACTAGCCTTCTCATACAAATCATATCACTAGCCTTCTCATACAAATTCTAGGACTTGGTTTGATCTTTGAACATTTTCTTAATAAATTAAAACAGAGTAATATACCTTTAACACTAAATTATAACACAAATATCTTCTGCACACATCAAAATTTCCAAGAATGTGTTTGTTGATTTAATTAGGGTTTTTCAAATACTAATTGTGGCATAATTCCTGCACATGTCATGTAGCCTTTTCAAAGGTCTACATGTAATTAAAAGATTTTTTTTTTTAAATACTGTTATGCTAAACACCAATTTTTGTTTGGATATTTCCATGTAACTCATTTCATGAAACATATGAGATTTAAATAGAATAGAACATATATGCTGTCTTCCAATGGTGGTATTAAATGGTATGCTGAAGTTCTCACACTGATATATTCAGTCAGAAAAAATATATGTAAGAAAGCTACATATTTTACCAAATTTACATGTCGTTCAACGAATTTATTACATGTATAATGATTGATGTACAACAATTAACCCATTGTAACTAATCTATAGTGTCACAAATTAACTTCAGTATTTTTAAGATAAAAACATAATACATATTAAAAACTTTAATACTTGTATCACTCACAGACTTTTTTTTATTATTTTCATGTCATATTTGACTTATATATGATGTAACCTATCTAAATCATGTACTTTCACTTAGGGAATAAAGTATTTAATTTAATTGAATTACATCAGTATTTGTAATATTTACCTGTTGGACAGGTATTACCTGCACAGCTAGCTAGTTCTGACCACTGTAACTGAGACAATAATTGCTTTCCTTTGTTGTTTTAACACATGTAAATTTACCTGTTTTTGTGAGGAAGCACTGTGGGGAGTAACAACTATTACAGGTATATTGATTACTACCATTCACACCTGTATAGTGTAAGATTAGCACCTGTCCACCTCCTTCTCACTGAGTTAGTTTTGAGACCTAAACTGAGTGACAACAACAGCACACCTGTCTACTTAAACAAGTCATTGTGTGATTGAAGTCATTGTACATTTTGCTACTTTTCTCATTGCCTCAGTTGAGTTTACCGTGTACAGGAGGGTTTCAGTATAACAGAGCAGAACAGAGAGTATTTGCATGTGTTCTAAATGATTTTACTCTGAGTAGGAGTTTATTTTATGGTATGTATATAATTCCACCTAATCCTGAACTCAAATTGTTTTAATTGTATTTTCATACAGAATTGTTTATAATCAAATCACTACATCTGTATCATATCAATGCAAAATGCAATAATAAAATATTGTCATTCAGTCAAATATGGGGAATATGAAATTTATTTCTTCTTGAAAAAATATGAAGATATTTCTTTTGGACATTTGCCTTTTGGATATATTATCTGAAGAGAATTTAAACTGTAAATTTGCAACAACGACAACATAGACATAAGATGAAATAATCTGGTTCATGCTAGAATATATACTGTTGTTTAATTAACCAATGTAAAATAAAACTACCCACTGTCATTGCTATCGAAACATGCTTAAACAAGATCACGTATAATTAGTCAATGTCCGTAGCTTTTTTAGAGGTCTGAACATCCACAAAATATGTCCTTTCAAAAAGGCCACATATAAAAAATATAAGTTATGTATAAACACGGATTGATATTCCTTGTTGATTAACTGCAAACTTTGACATACATAGGCATTGTTGAAGGGCAGAATATCATTTGTCTCTTATTAAAATGAAGTCAATGTATTTTAAGGGTCAGAGTTATTAACCCTTTTCTTTGCCCTTTGACAATATTTGACCTATTTTGCAAACCATTAATACTACATACCACATTAAACTACGTAAAATTGTCTATACGCTTTAAGGCAAATCTTTAGATTACTTTTAAAAGCCAAACTTCCAAATCAATGATACAATCTTTTTAAACTCAATTGTGAAGTTGAGTTTTCTTGTAATAAGCAATCAGCAGTGTTTCATATTATGGGTACCGCGGTAATATATTGACGTAACTGATATACAGTTTAGTCCCTCTACAATGACAATGTTTGTGTCATTTTAATTTTGCCACTGTTAATAATTTCCTGTTGTAATAATCAGACATGTATTCATTTTGTAATATTTTTCTAATCACATCTTTGTTGTGATTAGTTTTGATTAGTAATTTTATGTTTAGTAACTTTTAAAGGGATTTCCCTGTAGTACAATTTCAAAGTTTAGTAAAAATTTTGCTTAAAATAACTAATTAGATACTCAATTTAAAATTAACTACAAAATTGCCAATTTTTTTTTTTTTAATATATTCACAAATGTAATTTGTATATATGTATTATACTAGGAACAGGCCTAACATAAGAGTAACTTCTTGTCGCCCAATCCTAAATGTTATGTTTGTAAATTAATATGTGTATATGAAATAAAATATTGTTTAAACCAACAATTTCTACACTTAAACTCAATATTTCTGCACTGATTGTCCTACACAAACTACAATGAATTCTCCATACATGTATGATTTGGTTTCTGATCTGCATATAAATAACAAAATGTTTTCTCTTTACAGCATTACTGGGTGGAAGCTGGATATTGCACACGTCGTCTATAGAAACATTTTGACTACAATACAATCTAAATGTCTGAAACCATCTTGAAATGATTCACTCAAAACAATGGAAACTTCTGAGAACCCCGAGACAATCACCTTCCCTCCAATTTCTTGCATTTTTGACCGTGCAGCACGTTTCCTGCGAGGGCTACTTGGACAATTTGTATTGTGCTGTTTTACCGGTGAATGTCATATGGACAAGAAAGAGAGTGTATCTATGTTAGATGTGAATGCAAATGACAATGACAATGACAACGATAATGATATGACAGCAAAGAAAATGACGTTGACTATCAACAATGCTGAGGATGTCTCTGTCACAACAGAAATTAACAGTAGCACTATAAGTGAAACCTCAGAAGAACGGCTACCAATTCTCAAATCAATACACGAATATAGAAATGTGGAAATGACCCCAGTTCAATCTAAATTCAAGAAAAGTGCTACTCTGAGACAGTGTAAAAGACTAAAAATAAAAGATGATACTTCAAACATGGAAAGAAATAATCTGAAGAACGAGAATAAAAAACTCTTAATGGAGAATAGTGAACTCTCAGCAAACTGTGAACAAATGGTTGTAAAGCTTAGTGTGCTTGAAAAAGAAAACCATACTCTCAAAAGACGTTGTCAACAGCTTCATGGAAGAATAACTAAAGTAAAGCAAGAATCAAAAGAAGAAATTGAACGACTGAAGTATAGCAATGCCATGCTGTGTATTCAAGACATTAAAAATAACACTTTTCACTTTCAGGACAGTGAACTTCTTTAAGAACTGTGTAACAAAAGAATGACTGATAGGACAGTTACATGTCTACATGTTTTCAGAGTATATTATAAATTTTATATTCTTACAAAAAAGCAACTTGACAAAGTCAAGCTAAACCTGCATTTGTGCTACATTTCAGGGATCTTACTTGAATTATCTCCCCTTAAATGATTACTTCATTCAACTTCTTAAGGGTATGCATTGATTAAAACATGCAGGTGATATCTATAAGACATATTTTTTGCAGATTTAATTCCCTTTAGTAACTTTAATTTTAAACATTTGTACATTATTGTACAAAAGTAATTTGTTTTTAGTACTTACCACTTTTTATTATACTAAATATTATAATAACATTTTCATTTATCATCATCAGTTTAAGATAATGTTTAGTTTTCTCACTCCCTGGTCACTTATTTAATTGTAAATTGAAGAAAATTCATTAATTCAGGATTGCGTTATTTAATTAAAATCTAGATATGTCTTATTTTAAGAGTTACCTCCCCTGAGTTGCTATTCAAATTAAAAGACAACTTTTTTTCTCAATCAAACCTCTAAAACTATAACCTTAGTTTAAACAATATTTATCCTGTAGGCATACAAATCAATAGTTAAATACACAACAATGTAATATGAAGGGATTCAGAAACAAGCTTAGAGCTTTTATTAATTCGTCTACGTACATGTATTACCTTGAATGTAGCATGAACACTTCGAAAGTAATTCAAAAGTTTGTTATATTAGTCAGTTACAGTAACAGTGTTAGAATTATTGTTATTTGTCTTAGATAAAAACATATTTACTGTATTTGAATGAATTTGTTATCTCTGAAATCTATTCATAAATCAAATACAATATAACTGATATAAATCAGATGACATATAGAATAGGACTCAATAGACAAGATGTACTGTTCTATGTATGGATGTTTTATTATTTGAGCAGTGCTAGCACCCTAGTAATTTCTGGTTACTTTTATTGTACATATCTGCAGCTAAGTATAACTGAATGTATGATTTCTCCTTAGTTTGTAAATTATACCAAGTATCCAAATATGAATAAATATTATCAATATTGTGCACTATGATTTTTTATTGTTTTAAGTTGATGAAATACAGAATAACAGCAAATGTCATGTTGTTTTCAACACTTGCAAATAAATTTTCCAATGATTCTAAGGATTTCTTGATTACAATGATCCGTATCAATGTTTTAGCAAACATCTTGGATAACATATGGACAGCATTATTTGGTTAAAAATACATTTGTTAGTGTGTTAGAAATTAGTGAATTATATCCCTTTGATCATATTGAATTTCAAATGAAACATGATGCTTTCATAATAATCCATTTTATATAAGGCATAAAAATACAAGGAAAATTGAATTTAATTAGGTAAGCTAAAATGTATCATAAATAATTTTGTAAAAATCAAATATGATTTATTTATAAAAAGTAAATATACAACAACTATAGTGCCATCATGTTCTTAAGATTACAAGAATATGTTAGAGGAAAACAGAAAGTAAAAGAAGAAAAAACCTTCACCTAAGTAAAATATGTTAGGTAGTTAAGGGGTTTAAATTGGAAAGCTCAATTTTTCTTACTTGAACAACCAGTCAAATTCTGCCGGTTTCTCTGAACAGCCAAAGTCTGTGGTCCAGGCATGGCCTATAGTGAACTTGTGGAACTTGAGCATATCCATTACACTGTAGAATAAAATAATAATTAAGCAACAATATATGTACTATACCGGTTTCAAATTCAACCATTAAACTTCATAAACAGCATATCAACTAACGAAAGAAACTGTAGGTTAAAATATAAACTCTTGAATACTACTTTAAAGTTGATTTCAATTTTGTGTTGCAATATCATATTCTCCCGCTGGGATTTTGATTTAATCTAAAGCTATTTAGGTGAATTGGGAAATAACATGCTGAAATAACTCGATACCACAGACCACAAATTCAATGTTTTATTTCATGCCATTCTGAGTTTGTAGCATTGGTTGAATAAATAAACTTATTTGTTATATTTGCTGCCTTCATATATTTTTAACTACCATACTCATCACCTGTATATAATATCTGATGCCCTTTAAGATATTCTTCATCAAGAGCACATTTAACCAATGCTTGTCTCATCAAGCCTGCGAAGTTAGACACAAGTCAGATCCCCACGACTAGTAAAAGTTGGTTAGGACTAGTTGAATTTTCTTTAATTCTGTTATATATTGTATAACAGACATCTTAATATACTTGTTCAGTCTTATGCTTGAAAAACGTAGGGTGCAGAAAGCTCTTCTGCTAGTCTTACTGGTGTGAAGAAGACATTAAACAAACACAATACACTTCTTAAATTTGTTCTCTATAGTCAATATTTTGAAGTGGTCCATTGTTACATATATAAAATTTTCAGATTTTTCTATATTAAATTAAATAATGTATGCACATCAACATAAACCTAAGTCTTAACTTAAAACAAAAAGAATTATTTAATAAAAGGTAACATTCTTACCCAACTTGTGCAATAGCACATCCAAACAAGTCTGGTCTTTGATTGACACAGGCACCGACCAGAGTTCCCCCGTTGGAGCCTCCATTGATCGTGATTTTTTTATTACACGTGTACTTATTGTTTATGAGATACTCTGCTGCACACTGGAAATCATCAAACACGTTCTGTTTATTTCCAAGCATGCCTCCTTTGTGCCATGTCTCGCCATACTCCCTATAATGAGATGTGAATAAAAAAAATTTAATTTTAAATTTCTAGTTGTACTATTTTCGGTAAGATACTATAAACATAGTGTTCTGTATCAATGTATGTTTACTTTATTCATGTATGGTTCATGTCGAAAAGGTGTCTGTATGCACTTATGGTGACTTTTAAAGTTCTGTCTAACTGAAATATCATGCCTTAGACACATTGGCATGAAACTTCACTTGGTCACATTATCCTGACAACAAGCCAACAGTCCTCCTCCTACCCAGTTATGCTAAGCTCTTAGCATTGAGCTAAAAGGTTGCCTTATTTAAATGCTTTAGAATTTTTCAAGACCTGGTATTCTAGCACTAGTCTACTAGCACAAAGTGAACGCCCTAACCACTGGGCCAGTGCTGGTTGTTCTTGCATCAAGATAGTGGAATAGTTCAGTTATTGAATAGATGACATTCACATAGCATCATGATAATTGCATAAACACAAACACACAGTAAATAGTCTGACTGTTGATAATACCGTAAAGTTGTTTTATTTCATGGGTGTTTATTATTCTCTTTATTTGCTCTTTTCAAACAAAGCACAAACTCAAAACACCAGCCAATTATTTGCTTCACATTAGTATAGCACTGAGAAGTTCAACTCATTGTGCTAAAGACAAACGGTGAAATCCGTAGCAAGTAAATATGTCTCATTCTTTAAAGTGCAAATGTTAAACCCCACAAAATAAAAGCACTTTACAGCATCATTTTAACAGTTTATCAGATAAAAGTAGCATTAATTCTTGGAACAAAGACATGTATGCCATCAAAATGACAGCAACTACCTTTTTCGTAACGGCAGACATATATATGTTCCACTCCCAAAAACATGATACGTTTGTGTTTAAGCAGAGAACAAAAACATTCTTATGCTAAAAACTTTATTGACCATTTTAACATGAATATTTACTTGAGGTTAACTTAAGTTAAAGATGCAGGAGATATAAGTCAAGCGACCTCCCTTGGTACATCTAAGAGTATCCCTTGATAAAGTCTCAAGCTTACACCACTAGTTAAGCCTCATTTTCGCATAAAAAAGTCTTAATATCATAATGATCACTAACTTAACAAGCAGTCGTAACAATACTCAGTGACCCCAGCTGTTAGTGATAATGTCATACACAAAGTTATAGATGTTTCGACTTACCCTCCCCCAGGTATGTAAGATACTGCAATATTACTGCATACACTCCACCTAAGACTGAGAGACACTTACCCTCCACCTCGTATGTTGGCCACAGCATACACTCCACCTAGATGCTGTAGGAACACTAACTGAGAGACACTTACCCTCCCCCTCGTATGTTGGCCACAGCATACACTCCACCTAGATGTTGTAGGAACACTAACTGAGAGACACTTACCCTCCTCCTTGTATGTTAGCCACAGCATACACTCCACCTAAGTATTG
>JAUMGZ010232248.1:0-10988 GCA_032359645.1 Pododesmus macrochisma
TAAACTACCCATTACTAGACTTCTTTTAATTCATTGGTACCTGAAGACGTTAAACTACCCATTACTAGACTTCTTTTAATTCATTGGTACCTGAAGACGTTAAACTACCCATTACTAGACTTCTTTTAATTCATTGGTACCTGAAGACGTTAAACTACCCATTACTAGACTTCTTTTAATTCATTGGTACCTGAAGACGTTAAACTACCCATTACTAGACTTCTTTTAATTCATTGGTACCTGAAGACGTTAAACTACCCATTACTAGACTTCTTTTGATTTAACTTACAAAACGCAGCCTGCTTGCACAGAGCTGTAAGATTTATACACCAGATTTACGCTAGTTTGAAGCATCTAAGCTTGAACAAAAGAAGACAAATGGGAGATCACCAAATCTTTTTATTTGTAAAGCATACTGCAGTTCTATACTGTTATTACGCTACTGTATTATAAGTGTTGTTAGTCATTGTGTCGTCAATTTTAGTCTGAACATAAGTAAATAGAAAAGTCATGTGTATGATGTGTGTCACCGTAGAGTTTTTGTATGAATGCGCACAGATTATGTACAGTCGAGAACGTTTATGTCGAAGTTGATGGGACCAGAAAAAAAACTTCGACACATCCGTATATACGAGTAAAAAGTAGGAACGTCGGGAGTTGTTGTCGATATTCAAGTACATGTAACTGAATTAAGAAGTCCATGTTTAACTGAGTCAAAGGCACTAATTCGTCAAGTGTTCAACTCGTACTATCATAGTTTCACGTATGTTTACGTTGTAGCTAAACAAATAAGTGTGCACACCTACAACACGGATAATGGCGGTCAATTAACCGACAGTAAACGTGTTGTTTTTGTCGTCCATTCAATATATGTTAAAAAAGAAAACCGATACAGACTTCTAAAATAATTTTATTTATCACGTTTTACTCGAATGCATGTTGTGCATTGATTTGCAACCGAAAAACAATTATCTTTTAGATCTAAGGGTAAGGCCTTGAACTACCTCAATTACCCGTGCACCAAGTTGCATCATATGCAAGATACAACGTTCACGTACTTTAGACTAGATAACACAAGCTTTTATGATGCTGTCAAGGGCGGTAACTACAGTATGCTTGAAACGTAAAACAACTCAAATAAAACTCGCTCTAAAAAAATCATACAAATTTTCACAAAACAAAAATTAAAAAAATATATGGATATTTTATTGATCAATCAATCTAAATTGACCCCGTATTATGCTTTGAATCTGATAAATGTTGGGGTTTTATGTGTGAAATAATTAAAATATATATATATATATATGATAAAAGAAGATCGTACAGTGGTCCAACTAAACAGGATGAGTGGAATCAACAGAACGAGAGACATTGAAAAATAACAATAGCCGCATCAAACAATACAGCACACGAATAAAACGAAATATATTGACGTCACAACAATCCTTAAAACTAGTTATCCATGCAGACCTACTTAGGACGATCGCCCAGCACGAAACCAGGCGGTGTGGTTAAACCGTTTAATTAGGCCTCAACCTCCCCATTTCCCGCATGGGACAAGAAGTCTTTAGTATGGACATACATTTAAAAAATTATTAACACACTTCACAGCGCTGTCAATCATCTCCATAACCAACCGCCAAAATAAATTGTAGGGACTTTCCTCTACTTTAGAATGGTATGTGTATGACTTATAGCGATTACAATACACATCTCTGATGAAGGAAAATCCAGAGGAGTTCGGTACATCAGGTTTTTAGTTTGACCAATGAAGATTATCAAAATGAAAAATTAAATACCAGTCAGACATGTTGAAGGGTAGAGGCCAGACAAAGATCAACACGTCCTTCGGAGGGGCCGATAAGCTAGCGGTCTCGTGTACATGTACAGGGATTTTAACCCCCTGACATTATAAAGATCCTCGTGTAATGTTCGATAGAAGAGTAAGGTGAAACGCCGTTGCATTTCCTGTTGCCGCTTTTCTTCCTGTCCTGTCGTTTGGCTTTCTACGTTGGTTTTTTTGTCGCGATATCGGTGAAATGTTCATGGAAGTGACATTAAAATCTAATTAAACAAGCAGACAAACTAATACCATCAGTAAAAGAACAACAGAAACAACATACTATTTAAATTGCCTAGAATATAAATCCTAACGTATACCAACTTAGTAAAGGGGTAATTTAGCACGATGTTGGAACATGTGTTTACATATTCCATACGAGTCAATAACAGTATTTGTGTTGATCACTTTAAATATTCTGTCGTATGCGGTAAATGTTTCTGACTGAATATCTTTATAGCATGTCAACCACATGCCCATATATTCAAATGTAACGTTTATAACTGAAGTTTAGAGTACATTTCACTGAATAAATAAATAAGAAACCGAACAATAATCCGGGTCCTGTTGTATATCACTGTCACTATCAGATCAATTCTAGACGAAGCTTCATTAACAGTGATGTAATATTATGTATGTTGATAGGAGTCCTGCATAGAGGAAGGGCACAACGGAACATATTTTAAAGAATTCATGCAAACTAGAATATTGCAAAGTCAATACATTTGTATTTTCAAACCAAATGGATACTAGAGGTCCACTGGACACTAACGTCCTTCTGTTTGGGTCATTTGTACAAATCTAAATCCCCTTCACCTAAGGATATTTTTTACCATGCAAGTTTTGTTAAATTTGGTCAAACTATTTTTGAGAAGAAGTTATAAAAGTGAAAAGTTAACATTTGACAGTATACTGATAGCGCTGAGCTAAAACATTGACACAGAAATCCACAATCTATATTTTATCCCATGGTTACATGTCTAACAAACCTGATTTTCCATGCCCAGGTTAGTGCATATATACAAGCATTAAGCTGAAGATCTTCTAGTTTATTTGAAGAAGATTGTTGCAATGCTGTCAAATTTCCACCTTTTTAAACCCCCTTGTGTCGCCTCCTTGAGGTGGAATCCAGTCATTTGAACAAATCTGAATCCTCATCACCTAGGTAATTTTCCTATCAAGGTTGGGTGAAATTGGTCATGTGATTTTGGGGGGAAATGTGAAAAGTTAAATATCTGCTTTTCATAATGTTGACCCCAAAATACAGCCTGTCTTCGACCCCAGGGTCACGTCTTGAACAAACTTGGTTCCCCTTAAGAGTTTCCTACAATGTTTCGTTGCAATTGGTCCAATGGTGTTAGAAAAGATGTGAAAATGTGCTATGTATATAGCCTCTGATCTTTGCCCCCCCCCCACCCCCCAAAAAAGGTATTCTTTTTTTACTCGAGGGTCACGCCTTGGTCAATCTTTTTTTCCATGCCCCAAGATTACTACTTTTGCAAGTATTGTAAAAAGCTCAAAGCCTTCTAGGTTAAAGAAGTCAAGAAAGAGAAAAGTTAACGACGACGACGACAGACGACGACGGACGGGATTTTTTATTGGAAACGTTAATGTTGGACTAGGTCCAGATCTCCTAAAATGAAAAGCATATATCCCAGTTCAGAACTTATCTTTATATATCAATAGTATTTATATAAATAAAGAATATATGTTAACCCCTCCATCACCCCCAGAAGGTACATTCATTTTATTCATTCATTTATTCTGAATCATTCATTCATTCATTCATTCATTCACGTGAACAGTTTGTTTTTCAATATAGAAACGTTAAAGGTAAGTTTTAGTCCCCATTATTAAAGTGTTCGTGTTTCCATATACTAGACAAAGACATCAAACAGTGTGTTCGTGCATGTGTGTATGTGGTGCGTGCGTGTGTGTGTGCTATTACTTCTCCAGAACTTTACCTAACATTTTCTTGAAAACATATTCATACTAGACCCAACAAAGTATATCAATTATTCAAATACATTTTTATCTTCAGCAAAACTATAAGTTTGAAATCCCCAAAATATTAAGTTAAAACAAAGAAGATATTGTAACTAGATTCTATATGCTTAATTTCATTACCCCCTCCCACCCCCGCCCTCTCAACCCAATCAACTTGAGCATAAGTTATGTATTATGTACATGCACGATAAACGTGAGGAACAACAGCGTTATATGGACACTCTGAAACCCAAGACAAACATTATATGTCGATTTACTTGGAAACATCAAGATATATTTTCTTATATTTTATCTGTATTCGGTTGCTGCGTTTCAAAGTTACCACAAGAGAGAGATTAACCAAATCTGTAGTTAGGTTTATAAGTAACTTAGAAATCGGAGTATTTCAATTTCTGTTCAACTTGCTATTTCTTATGAAGCAGTAGATCAAAATACCCCAATAAAAATACAAAAAAACCAAGACGATATGTATAGGACATGGTCAAATAAATGGAAAACGGGGGGACACACAGAAAAAGAACTAAAAACACAATTACATGTATTGATATAACTAAAAAAGGAACATCACAAATTTCTATAAACTAATTAAGTTCGCAATAAAAAATTGATAAAATTATGAGAATAAAGGTAATACTTTTTTACTAAATATCAACAATGGTAAAACAAAAATATAGTTAACACTATGAATTCAAATTCAAATTCTTTATTCCAAATTAAGGGCCCCAGATGGGACATGATGACAACAGTACTTTAATCTGATTAAACATAAACATAAATGAGCAATACAATATACAGTATAATGATATATAACAATCAACATTATACATTTGTTAGTGTAAATCATACCTATGAATATAAATAAAATGCTGTGTAGTCATATATCATAGAAGTCTCGTTGTTATACATAACCATTTTTACAATAGATGTCCACCTTGTCTCTTAACCAAGTTAGCAAGCTCGTGAGGTTGAGGTTGCTAAGATCAGTGATATAGTTCCCTATTAAAATCACTGCTAAGATGGAGATGAGACCAGGAGTCGGTGCTATAGGACATTGAATGTTTCAAATAGTTATAACTAAAAACAAAACAAAACAACACAAAATATAATGATCATGTGTACACCAAAGACTGATGCGATCAACAGGTATTGTGTTCGTTCCTAGCAATACCACGATTATAACTATGTCATCTAATTAAAATATAGATCTAGAAATAGACATGTTCAAAATTATTCATTTCAAACATGAACGACATAGGTCGTTCAATTACAAGCAGATTTTCGCCGTCACTACTTTACCATGAACAGGAATTATCTAAAACTTTTCTATAGGCTTTTCTATAGGTACCCCATAATATTTTACCTTTTACAGATTTTTTTTTCTTCAAATGAAAGCATTCTGTCGAATGAAATTACACGCATTTATTTACGACTCATTGTCAGCTTATAATATCAATGATTCAGTTTATTATCACATCGTTCAGCGTACAGGGGCTTCAGTATAGGATTGGTTAGCTGACTTACATCACATCAAAGCGCACTACACAATTTTTGACTTGATATCGCTCGAGTTATTCCCCTTAACAGTAATATTGTTTTCGTCGCCATCTTGGATGTTGAAAGGTGTTGCTCCGATGCATAAATCTGAGAAATGGTGTAGTTTAAAGATGTCTGGACACTTGTACTTGATAAGACCGTGAATAGGGCTTGATAAATCAAACATTAATTGAGGCGTCAAGTCCTCGAACGCCATGGATAAAAAGAAAAACAGGATTCGGAAGGTGAACCCAGTTTCACAGAAAGTGAAGCTTTTCCGGGCATCGGAACCCTTGTTGAGTGTTTTCATGTGGGGAATCAACCACACGGTGGGTTCATTTAACTGTGTTACTTAATTTTTCTATATGTTATTTATGTAGTTGATATTCATATATTGCATTGTGTTGTTTCGAAAATAGACATGACACAATATGAGGTCTTGGACACTGAGTCAGTCCAGTAGGATAGGTGACCATTTCCGGTTTTTGTTGACTTTTGCTCTGTTTACTTTCTCGTGAACCTCCAGAATTATAATTTAAAAAATCATCTTATTTTATGATTTATCTGGTTATTCAATCCTAATGCGGAAATTTAAATGATACAATTAGCATGTTGGATAATGAATATAATGATTTATATATCTATATAGTAAACGTAGATAACATGATGCAGCTGATCAGTAAACATGTTATAACTGACCAGCTGCATGGCATCATGTAATTTTTGGTTTATATTCAGATTTTAGTAAAATGTGAGAAGGCAGGAATCTTATATTCATAGCAGGTGCTTGCAGGCATATGAAAGCTGATTCTTTATCAGCTGTCTAATTTGTTGTGGTAGAGCAGTGGAGGGTATATATTTTCGGCCATCAAAAGTGTATATTACTCTTAACTTTTTAAATTGTTGATATTTGTCAATTATATTTTTGTATTACATCTATAAATGCATTCAATGAATCTACGGTCTGTTTCTTGTGTGACCTTTAATCAGTACAATACTATATCCTGTACTAATACTACCTTTTCCTTGTTTATATTCACGACGCTGTGTTAACGTTTCAAGGCACCTCATGATCATATGCAATATATGCTAAGCACTTTTAATAGTTGTGCTGTCATTATGCTATATATGCTGAGCATTTTTAGGTCACCAGGGCCAAAGGCTCAAGTGACCTATTGTGATCCGTCGTCGTCTGTAAACTTTTACATTTTGAACTTAAACTGAAAAATTACTGAAGGGATTAACATGAAACTTCACAGGAATGTTAAGAACCTTGCTGTGACCAAGTGTTGTTATTTTGGGGGGCGGTTCGAAATCAAAGATGGCTGCCATGGCCGCCATCTTGAAAAGCCTACTTAATCTTACATAAACTTTTATATTTTGAATTTAAACTCAAAATCTACTGGAGGGATTTACATGAAACTTCACATGAATGTTAAATTCCTTGATCTTACCAAGTGTTGATATTTTTCGGGTGGTTCGAAATCCAAGATGGCCGTCATGGCAGCCATCTTGAAATTCTATTTTGAACTTAAACTCCAGTTCTGCTAAAGAGACCTATTAGACTCCTTTTCAAGATCTGCTGATCAAATTTTCAATAAACTTGATGTAGATTTTCCTTGCATTGTCCCAATTCAGATTTGCTTCTATGTTGCTGAACTCCAAAATGGCTGCCATGGCTTCTGATTTGCTGAAATCTTTTTAACTTCTTGTCAAGAACCATTGGTCAGAGTTTCAGGGATTTTCATGTAGATGTTCCTTGCATGGTCCCCATTCAGATTTGTGTCTGGCATTGCCTGGATTCTATGACTTCTGATTGGCTGAGATCCTGATGGTCAGATTTTCACGAAACTTGATGTAGACCTTTCTTGCATGGACCCCATTCAGATTTTTGTCCAATTTTGCTGAACTCCATCCAATATGGCAGTGATGGATTCTGATTGACTGAAACCTTTACAATTTTTCATTTAAAATTGATTGTCAGATTATCAAAAACCTTGATGCAGTTGTTCCTTGGATGGTCCCCATTCAGGTTTCTTTTTGACTGGCTGAACTTCATTAAATATGGCCACTCTAACTTCTGATTGGCCTAGACCTTTTCAGCTTCTTGTCAATTAACATTGATCAGATTTTTAGGAAACTTGATGTAGATCTATTTCTCCACAATCTCCTCTCAGATTTTTGTTTAACGTTGTCAAACTCAATTATTTATGGCTGCAATTGACTGATACCTTTATCCCATCTTTTCAAGAACTGTGGAATCCAATATGGCTACTGATTGACAGAAACTTTTTTCAATTTCTACTCATATTTCATGAGACTCTTGACATATGTGTGTTGCATGAAACAATGGATATCAATTTTTAAATATTTGTGTGTTGAACATATCTACTAATGGGTGTACATATATACATGCAAAATACTTTAGGACTTTGTTGGTTTTGTAAATATTTATTTAATTCATTGGCAAGATAAGCTTTCATTGTAAATGAATTCAGGTTGGTGTTAAGACCTACTGGGCCTCTTGTTTCACACTACAGGTGACAATTTAGACAACTTATTGAAAAGCTTTTTTCCAAGAAGGTAGGTGATCAACACTTCATCACTTTAACAGCGGACGTAACATTTAATCTTAAGTCCTCCATTCAGGTTGTGCATTTGAATGGTTTTGTGGTTACAGCTCTAGACTGTGCAGTGCATACATGTACCACAGGTAGGCGACGTGTAAAAAAAGTTACTCTATAAAGAGAGATTTATAGGGGTCTTTTGTACACGTCATCTGCCTAGACTGGAATCCACATAATGTGAAAATTCCCCCAAAAAATTATGTTTGGCTGACCTTACACTATAATAGTGATCACTTTTCACATTTGTGTTTTGTTTTGTCAATTTTTTACTGCATTAAGGAATATATACCAGGTGTAATAATGAACATCTACAATATTCAGTGGATTAATTTTGAATTGCTGTTTCACAATGTGTGGAAGTTGTGCCCCTTTCAAATGATATATTTCTGGCAGAATAATCAGTAATAATCACCTGAGCTGCAGCCATCTTTACTTGTCCATCCTCTTTGTTCGTAATTTTTTTTTTCACATTTTCTAAATCTTTTCACAACCCACTTGTTACTTTTTTAGAAACTTTTTGTGGAAATTTATCGGGAATCCCCTTTCAGATTTGTGTCCGACATTGCTGAACTCTGCAATATAATGCCACCAAGATCTATGATTGGCTGAGACCTTTTTATCATCTTAATGTCAAGGGCTAAAGGTCATATTTTCTTGAAACTTGATGTAGATGTTTACTTGCATGGATATCTTTCAGAATTGTGCAGATATTTGCCAAACTTTGTTCTTTGTTTGTTTGATTGTGTTAAGGGCTTATTGTCTGATCAACAGCTGAGGTCATTTACGGACATGCCAGTTTTACTGGTGAAGGAAACCGGAGTACTCAGAGTAAATCACTGACCTACGGCAACTCACTGGCAACTTTCTAACACTAGACCATCCCGGACGGGAATCAAACCAAGGAGGTGAAAGGCTCTTATGATTACAAGTCTGTGACTTTAACCACTAGGCCACCACGGCACTGCCAAACTTCATGCAATAATCAGCTACCAGGGCCTCTGATTGGCTAAGACCTTTATGAGTTCTTGCCAAGAACTTTCAGTCAGATTTTCATGAAATTTGGTATAAATATTCATTTTATGGATCCATTTAGGCATGTCTGACATTGTCAAGAAGCCTAACTCCATCCAAAATTGCTGTCCAGTGAGCATCTTATTGACTGTGACCTTTTTGATTGTCAAGTTCAGTTTTTTACAAAACTTAATGCAAATGTTTCTCGTATAGTACTCTTTCATACTTGTCTCCTACCTTTCCAAGCTTTATTCAATTGGACCACCATGGTCTCTGATTTGCTGAAACCTTTTCTACTTCCTGTCAGAAACTACTGTTTAGATGTTTATGAAACTTAACGTTGATTTTCATTGTATGATCCCCTTTTAGAGTTTTGTGTGACTCTGCCTTACTTCATAAAATATGGCCCATGGGCTTCTTGTTTAAACCATACTTTTCTTTGGAAGAATTATTTATTGTACTTTATTTTCCTGACTAATTATAGCATATAGAATACAATTCCTGAGACAAGAACTTCGTAATGTTCCTGTGGTTTTCTCTCATTCCTTGTTTGAACAGGCTGTTGATAGTTGTAATATAAACACTTTGTATAATGATATAGAGGAAAAGTGACAGCTGGGATCTCATACACATGCATTATGAGGAAATTAATATTAAGTAGCAGAAACCACTGACAATTACATGACGTAATTATGACTCAGAAACAAATCTTGATTTTGTGTCTGGATTTTACGATATAATTGAATGCTAGAATTGTGATATTTGTCCCAACTATAAGTTCTTTATTATAGTCATTCAAAAGAATAAGTCTGGTAAGTGTATTGAGGTCTTCTTCTTTGTTCTCAATAGCTCAACTTCCAATTAATGCATAATTTAGGAAAAAAGATAAAAAGAAAATTCTCAAAAGTGTATACCGGTTAGTTAAATTAAATGAATTCTCTATACATACAAAGTTTAAAATCTTTTTTTTCTGGGATACAGTTTACGTCAGCTGTAGAATATCTGTCCTTTATTCAAATAGTTTCTTTTACCTATAGATTAAATTCACCAAATAACCCCAGTAGAGCTCTATTATGTTTGTGCCCATTATTGTGCAGTCAGTGAATGCGATCTACTTTGTGCACCGTACGACAGAGATAATGACATTCAAAAATTGTTATGCATCTTCTGTTCATGAAATTTGATATTCAGGATATAACCCAATAAAAACAAACATAGTATTGCACAAAAGTAGAACGCGAACTAGATGTTTTTGTATGAAAACGCAAGAAAAACAATCTTAGAATTGGATTAAACCAGTCTGATTAAAACAAGCCCCCCTCTTTCCAGTCTGGGCTGGTTTTAATCACACTGGGATTGAATTTAACACTACAAAGTTAGTGCAAAGAATTGGTAGATTATTAAATTAAAACTTTCAATTAAGAAAATAAAGTATGTCATCGTAGGTTTGGCACAAGTTACTTTTCTAACAGTTCATGCATCCACGGAAATTATTATACCCCCGCAACGAAGTTAGGGGGGGTATACTGGAATCCCTCTGCCTGCATGTCTGCCTGCCTGCCTGCCTGCCTGCCTGCCTGCCTGCCTGCCTGTCTGTCCAAAAAACTTGTCTGCCCAACTCCTCCTTAACAAACAGGTGGATTTCATTGAAACTTTTCATGAATGATCGGTATTTTATGTAGTTGTGCATCAGCATTTAATTTGGGATTACGGCCCTTTTTTATGGAGTTATGCCCCTTTGTGCGAAATACTTGGCCGCGCAACTCCTCCTTAACTAACAGGTGGATTTCATTGAAACTTTGCATGATTGATCGGTATCTTGTGTAGTTGTGCACTGGCATTTTAATTTGGGATTTCGGCCCTTTTTTATGGAGTTATGCCCCTTTGTGCGAAAGACTTGACCATGCAACTCCTGTGCAGCAACATTTTAATTTCATTGAAGTATAACTCTCAAAAACAACATAACTTGG
>JAUMGZ010232259.1:0-10986 GCA_032359645.1 Pododesmus macrochisma
TTCACGTACATTTACTTCATTTGATTTGCATTGAAATGTAGAAATTGAATATGTATAAAAAAAATTAAAATGTTGTCAATTCTCACTTGGTGTCGCGGTAATGGAAAATAATGGCAGTCATTAACATATTGAAATAACCCACGCAAAATGCCAAACACGTTCATTCTATCCACGTAAATAACAAATTGAAAAAAATTTCTTTTAAAGTATGATTCTTTATACTGCAAGAAATTAAAATACATCTATTTGCATAGAGTATCTTGAAACTTGATACAATGTTTGCATGGAGTATATAAAGAAAATTTAGCGATTTTACAGTTATGACTCCGATCCCATCTTTCAGATTTAATCTAAGTCATGTACAGCTGTCCCATGTACCTTCAATCTGTCTTTTCTCTTTCGGAAACCTCACATATGCAGTCACTATTGTTCGTTTTATCAGGCCTTGTCTGTTGAAACACGTTACGATTCCTTGAAATAACTTGCCGAGGGCACGGTTTATCGGCATGATAAGAGATACTAACGGCAAGATTTTTAATGCTATTTAAGATTTCTGCTGTTTTTGTAATACATCGCAAACTTTTCTCTTAAAACCTGAACTATTCCCTTTCAGCGTAATTAAATTGCATCATCACTAACTGCATAAAGTTTCAACGACAAAAAACTAGATTAGGTTCTTCTATGCCAATAAAAAACCCCAAAACAACTTAAGTATAAAACTGAAAAACTTCCCCCACTCTTTTTGCCTATAGTAAACTTTCATATATGGATCAGTGTATCCGAACACAGGGAATCGGTGAAGTCCGGAAACGTTCCCATCCGGTTACTTAGGAAGTTCAAAAACAATCCATAAATATATGTTATTGTTAAAAAAGGGTATACAACTATGATACTCCTTAAGTAAGGCGCATTACTTGGTTTGTATAAGATTCATTAACAATCTCAAAGTGGTGTAGATTGTATCATTGCACACACTCTAACAATAATTATTGGACTCAATAGTGGTACACAAAATGCAGTCTTAAACATGCTTCCAGTAATTATAATATTTATCATAGGAAAGAGCCAGTTCTCGGTGTCAGACACCTCGTCGCAAAGTCCAGATCTAGCGTCGATGCAGCCGTCATAAATAGACAATACTTCGGTAAATTAAAGCTAAAAAACAAAAAGGGAAGGTTAAAATCACGATGGTAAGGATGGACAAAAACCACACATCAGAGGGCTTCACTTGAAAGATCAACATATTTGGAAGGCTTGGTTATTTGGTTGTTAGTTTTAGTATTAGTATTATTTCTAATACTGTCTGAGCTTATAATAATGTTATAGAAATTCACCTGTTTTGCTTCTCATCTTTATATATTTATTTTACAGTTTTAAATTGGCTAACTTGTTGTGCGTGTTTCTCTGCTTTCACATAAATTGTTGTCAGAATCAAACACAGTTGTAATCTATGTTTCCTGCTTTTTGCTGTTGGCTACCTCAGATATTCGTGATCTCCATTGACAATTTGTGTATAAATAAATAAGCTTTTCTCATGAAGATTGACGATTGATGAGAGTGTTTAATTGTACAAACGATAAACATCGTCACGGATTATATTTATTCAATGTTAAAATGTATGTCTATACGTAAGACATCTTGTCTTATACAGGTGTCGTGCGAGGTGACTTACAAATAGCTGCAGTCATTCTGTGTACTTAGTTGATTGCCTTTTAAGGTTTACCGAAATACATTTTAACTGCATTTACCACAATACGCATTCTATTAAAGCAAAACAAATTCTCGTAAAACAAAATGAGTGGCATAAACAGACCAAAACAAAACAGGACAATTTAACAACAACCGCATCACACAGTTCATCCCCAGAATGCAAAAATCGAATTAAATTGGATGTCACATCAATCCTCAAGACTAACCATTCATGTTAACCTACTTTCAAACCTGCACACTGAAGTGCGTTCAAGGTCTTGTTTGTTTGTTTGTTTGTTTGTTTAATTAGGCCTTAACGTCATTTTCAGAGTATTTCACCGATATCCTGACAAAAGACCAAAGGATACAAACCAAAAAATATGTCAGGAAGGGAAGCAGCGACATGTACGGGAAAACAGAGCAATATAGGTAGTTCAGAAAGAAACAAAGATAGATTAATGCAACGGCGTTTCCGCCTATTCTGCAGTCAAACGTTACACGGGGGTCTTTATCGTTCCAGGGAGTTAAAAATCCCTGTTCACAGGACCGCCAGTTTAGCGTCCCCTCCGACAGACGTGCTGATCTTTTTCTGGCCTCTACCCTTCGACCTGTCTGTCTTGGGTTACCCTATCAGGAACACAAGTTCCCGCCAGCAAAGCTCTCAAGGTCATCGAGACATTCAACCCCCCTGCCACGATAAGGTGTCATGCACAGGGAAGCGTTCAAGGTCTAGATATGAACAACACAACAAACATCAAATAACGTTCAAAAGAAAGTTCATGTAGACAAATAAAGTCCACAGTGCCCAAGAGAAGAATAAGGATCTTTGAAAAAAGCAACGCTAATAACACTTTACAAGACCTTGTCCAATAATAACTTGTACGTCTTGTGAAAATACGATTTTACAAGATAATCCTCGTGACAGCTGCTTTGGACAACAATTTTCTCGGCAGTGTCAATAATGCTGTAATATAAGCTTAAGTGTTAACATTGCAAACTCACATGTATACATCATTCTGTTCCTTCACGCTCTTATGCAGTAACAGTAAAATTGGGAATTATGATCGATATAAATCATAATTTTACTATAGTGTAACATATTTTAAGTACAAGACAGATTTGGAAAACGCATTCATCAAATTATGTTATAGCTTAAGTGTGTATGTAAGATTAAAGCGAAATTGCACGTAGGATCATCCGTACTGAACAGGTGTTGCAAACCTTGTAATACAAATTGCAAAAGCACCAGTGTAATCTACACAACAAAATAATCCGGTTCACCTTAAGAAATTTATAACATGCGTTATTACCGATATAGATTGATATAGTGTAAAGTATTACAAAACATTTTTTTGGACTACTAGTCTTATTTTCTTTAAATCCAAATTCATTTTCTATTGAACTGATGCTGATGGTTGATTCATAACAAGGCTTTATGTTGGTATGTAACACGTATAATCTGGTTTAATGCTGACGGGAACTTATGTTCCTGGTAGGGTCACCCAGGTCAGACAGGTCGAAGATTAGAGACAAGACAAAGATCCGTACTTCTTTTGGAGGGGTCGCTTAACTGGTTGTCTCGTGTACCGAGATTTGGTAACCCACTAACACGATAAAGATCCCCATTTAAATTTCAATAAAAAAAGTAGGCGAAAAGAGACTGTTGCATGGGCTCATCCTACCTTCTGAACTATCCACATTGCTTTTATCTCCCGTTCCTGTCGCCGCTTCTCTTCCAGTTCTATGGTTTGGTTTTCCTTCTATGATCTTTTGTCATTATATCGACTAAATAATCTGGAATTGATGTTAAGCCCTAATTAAAGCAACAAAGAAACACCATTAATGTTTTTTTTCTCTTAGATTTATTATGTATGAGTGACCGACTGCATTCTTAGTATTACCATCATCGATTTCACCTACCATGGTAGCGTGTTTGTCATTGTATGGTCGGTATATAACACAGTTTCAAATTTGTATTGTTCTTTTTTTCGCACACATTCACAATAGCATGAGAGTCATCGACACTTTGTCTGACTCAGAAAAAATCCGTAATTATGGATTTCTAAAAGTAAAAGTAGATTTAGTCTTTGTTTTCATCTTTTTCTTTTATAGTTGTTATACATGTATGTCCTTGTTTTACGCGGAACGTTAGAAGTTTGACCCGTATTAACCGCCAGGTGTCGAGTTCGGTGCCTGTCTTATAATGTTAATCCGTATATATAAGGTGTATAAATGCTTGTTATTACGTCATTATATTTCCTTCTTTATAGCCTGGTGCTGAATTGTTTGCCGTGATTGTTTTTGGTCTGTCACTGTTCATTCTCTATTCCATTCCGTATTTCTTGTTTTTATAAGAAGTCAGAATGTTGCATGAACCAATTATGTCTTATCTTTTACCTATTTCGTCATGTTTTGGTCTTTATGATTCCGTCTCGTGTTCCAAAGTGGTTTACCATTGACAATCGACCTATTAGCAAAGTATTTATAGCAACATCGAATCAATCGTCAGAAAAATAAAATATCACGAAATCTAACAAAAATGGGTTGGCAAATTCCCACATATGAATACAGAAAAAGAAGCTTAGCGACAAACAATTCATATATCTATATCATATATATTGTAGACATTTGTTTGCTCTTCAATATAATGTAGTTGAATTGATTCCGACTAAAAATATGTACATTATATATTGGTCACAGCTAGGCATAATCGAAAATTTGTGTTAAGTGACTGTTGTTTAAGTACACATGTGAAGACAAAAGATTACGAATACATCCTGGCGATTTAGATTTAAACCAAATATTTATTTTATGTCTCTCCTGTCAAGTTATTGACAAAGATTAACAACTCAACATTGCCATTACGTTAACTTTAGAGAAAATAAATATATGTGTACATAGATTTGTAAGTCTTATTTTTTGTTATATTTATTTAATCCTGGGACATCTACAAAATTCGCTTTGATTGATCCATTCATGAGCCCTTAACACGTCGACGTTATATAACGATTACGTCAACATGTTAATATACTTTACTTCATTATGTCGGCATGTATATATATGTACTGCAATATGTTATCACGTTATATCGACAACTTCATGCCATATTCAATGCAACTTATGTACCTAACGTCATGATTAAAACATCTTATTAAAAAGATTATATCAATATATGAACTTAGTAGGTTAAAATGTCTGGTATTTTAATACATCGTATGTAACAATTTTTTTTATTAGCATAAGAAAGTGATCCTGAATATTTCACATTTTTGTATTTTTAGGTTCTCCTGTGTTGTGAGCTTGTTAAATCATATTTTTAATAGGATACAAAAATGCAATCTGAAACAATCTGAAAGAATGTTTATTTTCAACTGGTTAAATGTTTGTGGTTTGAGTCCCCAATATATTCGTGTTAAAAAGGAAGATGTGGATCCCATTAAACAATGAGCATTCAGTTTATTAAACATACGTAATAAGTCGGCTTACCTTATTATATTGCTGTGTGGTAAATGTGCATTCTATGTTTGTTAGCAGTGTCCTTGGTCGTTAGTCCATCTGATCAGATGACACTACCCTTCCTAAATTTAACTGTTTAGAGTTTTACCAATTACAGCCGCAAAAACACATAATTAGAGCATTCATGCCTACGTATGTTAACGAATCTTGGTTCCAATGTAGCTATAGGTATTGCACGGAACGTTAAATTCTAATTTTTAAAGTCATGTGTTATAAAATGAATTTTGTCGTTTCAAGGGAACGGTTTGATATATCGCTAAACAATATTTGGTACTTACAAATTATATAATTATATATTGTACCAATCTGAACAACAAGAATAACAACTATATTTTAAAGGTCAAAAACGCACTATAAAGATAATTACATAAATCATACATTTGTAAGACAGAAAAATGCCAAGACCTGTATTGAAACCAATGTCTAAAATAAAATCAAACTTAAAGATTGCACGTAAATATATAATCCGAAACTCGTTTCTTAAAATTTTAAAGAGTTCACGAAAGTGTATTGGTAACTTTTGTAGACTTATAAATGCAAAATAATATATACTTGATATAATTACATGTTTTAAAATCGTAAATTTTTCTCCAAAATCTAGTTACAAAAACAGGATGAGTGGAATTAGCATTTCGAAAGACAAACAAACTAAAGCTGCATCAAACAATTCAGCACCAGTATGTTAAAAAATAAAATGACATCACAACAATCCTCAAGACTAGTAATCAATGCGGAATAATTTAGGATAGTAACCCAGCCAGACGATTAGTAAAACCAGAGGCCTCAACCTTCATCAAAATCAATAATCAAAGACCCTGACCCTTCATCTTCATTTGCTATTCAGCGACCGTTCTAATCTCTTTGGTATATAGGACCCAGGATATTTTAACATCCGTTGCTTGCACAAATAGCTTATATTCTGTCTTTAATTTCCTTAAATGATAAAAAGGTCACCATATAACAGGCTCATCGCATTTATAAGTACTAATTGGGGTTATGTGTTTAAGACAGTTATTGTTAAGCTATTGTTGTGTTTGTTTAACGATCAAGACTTGCATGATATGAAAACTGAAACTGAGTAATACCCGATCACTGAAATGGTAAACATAAACAGTAGTACGCCTTTTGAGTAAAAAGCAAACCCGCAGCATTATTGTGAAGGTTGGTTTTTTAAATGTATACATATATGTACCTTGATGGCGATGGCAAACATGTGCTTGGCGAGTGCAGAAGATAAAAAGACCGCACAAAAAAAAACCAGAAACTTACAATAAGTCAACATGTTCTATGGTTGTTCTGTGGTGATGGTGATGGTGATGGTGATGGTGGTTGACATCGAATAATGTTTGAACACAATATTTTACGTTGTTTAAAGTATGTTTTCATTTTGCCTTTTGATGGTAGTTGCATTGCCCTTTGTCGTCAGTCCCTAAATTTACAACTTTACTGCCTGGTATCAGACATCTTGCAGGGAAGAGGTTACACAAAGGAAAACATAACAGCTTTTTTTCGATGGGGACTGTAAGCTTTTGGTACCACGTAAAGGGATTTTAACTCCTAAATGAAAAAGATCCCCGTGTAAAATTCTATATAAGAATAGCCGGAATTGTTTTACCATAGGTTTATCTTTCTTTCTGTACAATACCTGTTGCTATAACTTCCCGCTACAGTTGCCTCTTTTTTATATTCCTGTCCTACGTATTGGTCTTTCTCCTTTTTTACAATATTGGTGAAATGGTTTGGAAGTGACGTTAATTAAGCCTTAATTAAAGAAACAAAAGATCTCGGTTCAACATTATTGAGAATTTAAGATGTGACTATAGATGGCCTTTATTAATTTTTTGTTCTACAGATATTATATGAGTGTACAATAATCCAAGAGAAGCAACTCTTAAAAATGGAAAAAATAAATTTCAATAAGAGTAGCCTCCCTTGGATTTGTAGCAGACGACATTTCCTGAATCTGTGCACTAATGGCAGATGAAGAGAGGGGGAGATTGATTTTTAAGCTGTATGATGAGGGTATCACATATGTAAATACATTATCAGAGGACAATATCCTGTGGCTACTGTGTATCGGGTGAAGAAAAACATAGAGGAAGGCAGAGGTTTTGAATTGAACACCAAACAGGAGCTGGTAGGCCAAGAAAAATTGGACTTTAGAGACAGGTTGTGGTTAGGTATGCTAGCTTTGAGAAGGAGAAGAGCTTTAGAGGATCTACTGTTGTTTCAAAATCTACAGCCAAGATATTGATCGTGATTGGGGAAAAATAAATTCCCTCCCCTTTGCTGAAAAAGAAACACAAGGACCGACGTTTTGAGTGGCGTTTGGCCCATACAAACTTTGATTTAAGTAATGGTATCTTAACAGATGAGAGCTCAATATGGCTTTATTCTAAAGATTGTGAAAAAGTCGGATCATGTACCATATACCAGAGACCACAATGCAGTCCGAAGTTTCATATATGGGGAAGGGGTGTGCTCCCTTTGTGCTTCTCCCGGGTGTGTGTGTGTGTTTGGTGGAATTTTAACAAATGAAGCCAAGCAGATATTTAAGACACATAACTCATTCCAATTTCGCAAGTGTTTTATGAAGATGTCTGGAACGTATAGCAATACAACGACCAAGACACTCAGTAGTAAGTACTAAATACGAAAAACCAAGACGATATTCAAAAGCCGTAAGTCCATGAACATGGTCAAACAAAAGGAAAACGTGGGACGCACACAGAAACAATAACCAAATATACATTGATTAACGAAAAAAGGAAACATTACAAACTTCTATTAAAAAACTAAAAGCAAAACCAGGAGCTCGTGATATGGTAAGCGTTTCTTGTTACACATGTGTCACCTGCCGCGATGCTTCCATGTCATTTCGGTGTACGGCATCCATAAGTAATATAATTCAAAACATACAGCCGCTGTCAGGCTTCCACTCTGTTTTGTATTTTTTGTTATTTAAAAAAAACGGTGTGTTCAAAAAATCATCATGACGTCATTTACGCTGCGATAGACACAAATAATCTTACTACGGTGCTAGGTTGATATCAAAATATTTTAAACAAAGTCTACTGTGAAAAGTTACACAAATAATGTAGGCGGTCTTCAACAATTCATTTAAGAATGAAATGTTGAGTAAAGAATGGCATGAATGTCATTCTAAAAAAGAATGTTTGATGAATCGAGGAAAGAAAGAATTGTTTTTATCAGTGTTCTATAGGGCGAATTGTACAAATTTTGATAAGACTAACATAATTGAATATAAGAAGTAAATTATTTTAATAAAAACTATTAAAATTAATAAAATTTAAAAGATTTTTACTTTGAACAAGCGCACGAATGGCTACAACTGAGTTCTTAAAAAATGGAAAAAAAAACACATTTCAGAGATTAATCCCGCTTTTCAAAAAAAAGATGGCGAAACAATTGAATGAAATCAACATCACACACAGAGTGTGTGTGTGTGTGTGTGTGTGTGTGTGTGTGTGTGTGTTAAAAACCTACGTATTTCGAGATTACTTTGTACCAAATGTTAGCAAGTGATTATTACCTCTAAACGTCATTTGGCAGCAAATTAGTGTTGAAAGGATACAGCATTAGATACATAGAATAATGAAGTATTTTATTTCATTTTACTTATATTACTTCTTGAATTTCAATTGATTTAAAGGACATAAATAATCCTTTCTTAACAAACCTTTTTGAAAAGAAATAAATTCCAAATGTTATGTTAGTTGTTCTAAAATTATGAAACATTCGTACGTTCATATATTCAGTTCAGTTGTATGTGAAATGCATTCAATCAAAATTGATTAATCGTGGCTAAAACTCAAATAACATTTTCAATATTGTTTAATTTACAGAATTCATGTTCTTTAAATGTTGAGTTAATTACTAAATAATGAACGCGATTGATTTCATTTTTCCTAGCATTCCTGATGTTCTTTTTTAATTACTATTGTTTCTTTTCAGAACTGTTCTATTGCATTGCAGTGAAGTTTTTTGCATTAAGCAGATGTTTATCAAAAAACTACCTCCTTCTGTTGCATTTCTGCCATGTTATCTGTGTTTAATTTCTTGTAAAGAAATTATGTTTTTGTTTTCTTTTTCTTTTAATTCTTATTAACCAATTTATTTTGCTTTTCATTTGAATAATAACGTAAATCAGGCATCAAAATATACCATTGTGAAAACACATGTTACATCCAAATCAACGTATATTGCACGCACGAACACCTATATCACAATGATATCATATATATTTGATTTAAGTATTTTAAATTCTACATCAATTTTTTTTTTTATTTATTAAAGCTATTGAAATTTACATTTGATATTGATGACAGATTGCAAGTAATTACAATAACCTTTGTCACTGTTGACTACTGGATTAAAATTATTCTCTTATAAAATGAAAGCTGAATGTAATTGACGAGCATAACATTCTTAAAACAACTCTCACGATGAACATATTCATTCTGATTGCCGCGTCTTGTCTGTTGCTGAGCTTGGTTACTGGTAGGTATTCCATATTCTAAGAAAACTTTGCTTTCCTAATTGCCGTAGAATACTAAGTATACTGTAATTTAACTTGTTTGTTTTGATGTCGAATGTTTGTAAATAACAAAGTATACCATAATCAGTTATTTATGTACTTCTGGTGTATTCAAATGTCATTCTAAATTCATTTTCACTTAAGTGGCACTTGATAGTGGTTGAATCGTTGCTAGACCTGCAATCTTGGACAAAGTCCTCTCACATAGAGAATCGTTGTTTGTCCCTATTTGATAATATATTGATTGGTGACTATTTTCAGTTTGAAGGCATTTTTCGCTGTTTAGTGCCAGTGTTTATAGAGGGTATTGCCTGTTTTTTATGTCCGATGTTGTCTCTGTTTTTTTATTTTTATATATTTACTTACTCAGTATTTCTGTGTTTTGACTGATTGTTTTCAGAAGTTTAACGTATAAGAATGAGTAGAAGAAACTTGAGTTATGCCCAATAATAAACTATATTCTAAAAACATACAAGTATGAGACATAAATAATAACAATTATCTTTTATGTTTGGCAGGTGTTTAGCATATGGATGATTTCAAAACTTTTAATGTTACATTTTGCATTTTATTTTATTTTTTAGCGGCACCTCGTGAACAATTCGGTAAGTTGTGCTAACGTTAAGGTAATGTGTAATGGTACTTCATGATGTATTCACCTTTTGCACTTATGCACGTTGAACATATTTGCAAAAATGTTTATATAGATTTATGTTTTTAACTGTTTGTTCAGTTTCCATCGGCAGATAAATCATATTTTTCAGGCTAATTGCAGTTATACTAAAGCATTCGTGCCAACTTTATAAGTAAACATTAATGTTTTTGGTATAAAACCTGTTTTTCAGAAAATCAGTGAGTGCTCCATGATCAATAACTTGATAATACACGATTTATCAGCGTGGTTTTGTGCGGCAATATGATTCCCTCTAGAATGTTACAATTTAACTCTACTTGATTTTTTTATGTTTTCAATATATTCAGTTTCACTTGTCATATAAGTGTTATATTGCTTCGTTTTATTTGTTGTAAATAAAGTTTGTTGTTGAAATCTTCAGTTGTTACGTTGCACAGATAAGGACAGTTACTAACAATTGTTGATTTCAGTATTTACTTATCTAGATATTTTATCATATCAACATGTTTAGTGCAGGATTTCTAATCTCTCGGAGACGAGAGGTTGGGAGTTCGCGGCGCAGCTCCGGCACTGCCAGGTGTGTACTTGA
>JAUMGZ010232270.1:0-10986 GCA_032359645.1 Pododesmus macrochisma
AAATATGACCCAACGGATTTTGACAAGAAGTCGAAAAGGTTTCAGCAACTTCGGACACAAATCTGATAAGGTCAATTACAAGGTACAAATAAACCAGGTTTCACAAAACTCTGACACACTGTCCTTCATAAGGTGTCAAAAAAGTCTCAGCCAACGAGAAGCCATGGTTTCAATGTTGGATAGAGTTCGGCAAAGTAGAAAACAATAACAAAAGAGGTGACAAGGGGGGCATCCACGTTAAGTTTAATAGAAATTGCCCCAGTGGTTTTAGAGAAGTCATAGTAACGATAGACAGAAGACGACAGCAGACGGATATATATTGAAAGTGAATTTGAACGTTGTTCAGGTAGACTTAATAAACGACAACTTTTATAAAGCGCAATTCATATAACAAATTTTAATGAGAACAAAAACAGTTGGTCATTACAACCTTGTATAACAAGTAATAGTCATTTATAATAAAGTAAGCTTTAACACAGTAGGTCAACACTGCTGTTACAGACAGTCAGTAGAAAACATTAACACAGTAGGTCATCACTGCTGTTACAGACAGTTGAAAACATACGTACGTCACGAGATCAAGGAAAAGTTGATAAAGAAAATATTACAAAGCAGAAATCCACAGCTCGTACTAACACATAGGCGTAGCTTGCACTGAGGCAGTTGCCTCGGTTAAAAAAAAAGAACATATTATAAAAATGTCGCTAGCTTATGGGTGACTGCGCCCCAAGACCCCCTGCCTCGGTATTGTAAAGCCCAAACTACACCTATGTAACATAGACATGTCCAATACCTATATCTTTAATCTCCGCTGTTTGCTAGTTTGTTTGTTTGTTTGCTTTTTTAACGCGACTATTGAAACAAAAATAAACCGCGCAGTCCAATGCTAAAGACCAAGACTATTTTCTCATTACTTTCACGGATTCAATATTTCCAACAAATCAAATTGACAATATCTTATAAAGATACTTATCAACCACATGGTCCATTTGCCGGAACATCCAAAATGCTACATGCTGATGTGACTAGATGTTTAAATGTGTGCACATATTTCATGGACTTTCATAAAGTTTTACTATGGTAAGATTTGACCATTTAGATACAAGAAACAAGCATAAGTATACTCTTGCACATAAATGCATAATAAAACATCCTATATTACGTCAAGTTCACGTGTCCGTGGTGAGTATAATGAGCGTACGTGAACTGTTTCTAAGACCATTTGACATACATTTGGAGTAACTACTTTTTAATAACCACTCAGTCTTTAATAAAAGTGTGGACAATGAACACCCACGAGTTCAGCACTGAATCAAGTCTAAGCGATCCACATGTAACACGTGTTCACAAATTACGTTTATTGTGTTTGTCAATTCCAATATGCCAAACAACAATCCATTTTCGCGGCAAGTTCGATTTCCTCAGCATCTCCACAGATCAATGCCAATAAGACCACAAGTATCTTAACGCTTAACAGATCAATCCTTTCGTCATAATATCTTACAGTTACAACATTTAGTTTTTTCTGTACACTTCGTTTCCCAGGCTCTACTGGCAGCCATTATAATTTCACGGGGAAGATCCTCCAATCCCTCCCCTAGCATGGAGGAGCATTCTACATAACTAACGGCACCGAGGCGATTGGCTACTTCTGCTCCCTGTTTGGTGCCGATCATGGAGTTTCGAACAACCTGTCAACAAAAATGATATAATTGTATTTGTAAGACATATTGAATATAACCTGTAAACATATCCGATAACTGTTAGGACGCATTTTAAGGAAAATCTGACATCTGACAACGTGTATATCATTGTTAAACCAAACAAGGAATACATGTGCACGCACACAACTGCCAATGGGTGTGTGCATGCGTGCGCCTACGTGTTTGTGTGTGAGTGTACGCGTGTATGTGTGTGCGTGCGTGCGTGCGTGCGTGCGTGCCCGCCCGCCCGCGTGTTAGTGTGTGTGTGATATCGTGTGTGCGTGTGTTTCCAGTTCAATTTATTTTGCACGGGGACCAACTATGATCCTCATTGGTAAATATAGAAGCGGAAGTACATGTGTCATTCTTTCAACATCCACCCGTGATAGCAATCGGAAAACCACTCGGGCCTTTCCGTCATACCTAGGAAAAACACTTATATAACGGAAAGGCCCTTGTGGTTTTCCGATTGCCCCAATGGCGTTAGTTTTAATACCCAATTGAATGCGAGAAGATATTAGATACCGAGGAGATTGGTAAATCATCACCTTATGAATTTAACTAATTCATAATTATTTTCTTAAATAGTTGTTAGACATATAAAGGAATCATCGTATATCATACCTGTGTGACAACATTCACACGTGCATCTATCTGCGTGCCCACTAATATGAAGGGTGTGTCCGGGGTATGCTGACGCAGTTCTGGTACCCATAGTTCCTCCACGTTTTGCAATGATTCGACACAAACCACTGAGAAACAGACGATGAAGACATCACTGTTTATGTAAGATAGAACTCGAAGTTTGTTGTAATTCTCCTGTAAATACAATGCAAATACTTATGCTGAATATACATTATTTCAGAAACAATTAAAGCTATAATAATTAAAGAAAACATTAGCAACTTTTAATGCAGGAGAATTTTTATAATCATCATTTTCATCAATCACAAAATGTCAAGTCTTAGTACATTATTATGTACAGTTTATAAATTACATTGTTTGTTCCAATGAGGAAGCTGGTGGCAGGAGCAGGAAATTGCTAACACGACTGTACGTACATTGGTGATCGTTCCTCCCAAGTATTTATTGTTAACGATCACTTTATACGTATGTATGTACGAGCTTAACTGGCTGCTTATAAATATTTGTTGTTTATACTTAACCGACAAATTGGCGAAAAAGGTGTGAGAATTGTTTTACATAATGCATATAATATACACCAAGGCTGACCATGACCAAAAAGGTATAAACTTCTGTATAAGAACGAACTTGACAGGTTTATACTGCTATTTATTTTCCAATTAAACCCGATATAATGCATAATATACGAACGTTACTGATACATTAAGTCATTAGCATACTTTACCGGCAACACTAAATTATATATAGACAACAATAAATTCTATTCATATTTTACCGGCAACATAAATCCTATCAATTCTTAATATAAGTAGCAATAAATTCTATACACACATTACCGGCTATACAACAATATATTCTATATATGTTTACCGAGTAGGCAACACTTCACCATATGCCTACTTTACCGGTTAGACGCCAGTACATTATATTAATTATTTGCCGACTAGACAACACTTAATTATATGCATATTTTACCGGTTAGACACAATTACATTATACTCACACTTTACCGGCTAGATAACAGTATATACTATGCATACTTTACCGGCGAGGCAATAACAAATTCTATATATATTTACAGGTTAGGCAACGATAAATTGTGTACATAATTTACAGTTAGACAGAAATACTTTTATACCTATGTATTTCACTGGCTACAATAGTTTGCATACATTATATACCGGCTATAATAATTCCACACATATGTGACCGTTTACTATTATATAATCGTATAACTAACTTACCGGCTACGATAAAATTTATCATAATTGATCTGCATCAATAATTCATTAACTAACTTTACCGTCTACAATTAATGGTTTACATATTTTACCGTCGTCTATACATTAGATGAATATTTAACCGGCTGCTATCAGTCGTATATATCATTTACCGGTACAACGAATTAGGTACTATGTGACCGGCTACAATAAATTATGCACAGAGTCATGTAAAATAATTTCGTTTACATACCTGACCGGCTGTGTCGAAGAGGCTGAGATGGTATGGCTTGGAATCAACATTAACCGTCACTAAAACACATTGAAAAACAAAATATGAATAATGAGAAAGTTCATAGCAGTCCAGTTTTATTTCAATTAGCGAATCAGAGCGATCTCACCTGAAAATGAATGTTAATTCGTTTTACTATCTTTTGACACCCACAGAATGTGTTGTAGCAATTATATTGAGGGGGAAAACTTCAAGCAAATGTAATTTTTGTATAATGTTAGTCCAAGGACACACACAACCTAAGGTTTAATGATAATACACGAAACAGACAAGAATTAAATGCAAACGCAAACTGGGGAAAAAAGATATATACGAAAGAATCGATATTGATGTAATGCTATATAGGTGCAACTCCATAAAATCAAAAACATGTATCATGTTTCTTTAACGAGAAGAAACTTAATCCTTTTTTTTAAATTGATAGCCATGGCAGATTTCTTTGAAAGCTGACAGACACTTTTGTAGATTTAATGGGTTTCAATGAATTACAGTCCATCTGGTGCATACATGTTTCAGTATCATAAAACAAATGAAAAAAGGTCATATCGACAGACGACAAAAGAAAATGATCGGCGACTTAAAAGAATAATGAGTTTATACACTTAGTAAACCTACGATAATTTTTTATTAAATGTTCATTTTTATGTGTATGAACCATTACAAATAGCTGCAAATGCAAACAGTTTGAACTCCGTTTGAATCTACACATGACTTGGACAACATATAATAGCTGAAATAGTTTTAAACCATTTTCATCTTGGACGACATTTTTTGACATGGACTTATTGGCCCGGTCTCGCATTCACAGAGGATTAACTCTCCCTCTTCCATTTGTATTATTTATATGTAATAACGTAGATCTTGTATACATCATTATGAGATTTTGTTTTAACAAATAAATATTAAGGAGCTATAAGACAATTGATAGTGAATTATCCAGAGAGTGAGGGGCCGGGTCATCTCAATCACTGCAATGAAACAAACCATCACCAATGGAGGTAACTGAGGAAGACGATGATTTCCATAGATAAAAAAAACTGCACTTCATTTAAGAAATTGCGTTGTTCTATTTCAGGTTACTATTCATAAACACTCTGGTTAATCATACAGTCATGTTTTCCTAGTTTCGACTCACCATTTTCCAGTTATGAATATTCGTTATTACTAGCTATAAAGACGACATACACACCCGTTGTTGGCATTCAATTATTTCAAGGTTAAAATGTAACAGATTTACAATGGTAGTGTTAAGGATACGTCTACGATAAGTCTTAATTCAAGGAACATTATTTTTCGGAACTAGCAATTGTCCGCCATTCGGAACTAGGAAAATGACAGTATATAGATTGAACACCATACCACTTAGATATATAGATCTAACTTTAAATCTTCTTGTTAGTAATATATAAGTGTGACAGATGAATATGTATGTCACATGAATCATGTTAATCCTTTTATTGTGTAGGACACAGATTGTCACCTTCTGTTGCTACAACGTGTTACAATCAACACAAATATTCATCTATACTCACAAATAACTCGCCTGTATCAAATTCACACGAACTTTTTCTACTTAGATATTCACTTACGAACCATTCAAAAACTGCTTTTATTTTTTTTGTATCCACTAAGGAACGTGTGGGACGATTTCTCGTGAAGTTGACTCATTGTCAAAATTTTAAATCCTATAAATAACGTGTTAAGTGTGCTGTATAATTATCTATATTATCTTATATTTTTATTTATAAATGATGCAATTAGTCGATTGAAAATTTCCATTTACATCATCGATTATTTATATGAATTTTTAAAAATAGTGTGCACTATTTTATCACCCAATAAACAACCACACGTTAGTCATTTAGGGACTTTTTGATATCAAGTTGAACGCACGAGATATCAATTTGTAAATGTATGTATCAGATATTTTAAATCTTACCTATATATATTTTACTAAACTCATATTTATTGGTAAATCCTAAAATGTCTGCCGCCAGAATAACTTTATTCTGAAGCTTAAATAAAGCTACCGATTCAAAATATGTTGGGTTAGAAAGTTATGAAATTATACTTTATCTTTTTGATTATTGAATTTATCTATGTCCTCGTGTTGTGCATTTTCATGTACCTGAGCGTTATTAATAAAATCTTGACAAATCTTGAACATAATTATTTTTTATCCATATAACACTAGAAAACATACCCCATGTTTATCCCCACATATTAAAAATAACTCATTTTATCATCCCATATTAAACCTAGTAATTATCTAGTTTACTCTTTGTAAGCGTCGTCTCCTTTTACAAGCCAATGTTCTCAAGCAGCGTCCCTAATATAAAGTTTATTTCGTAATGCATCAAATTTAATCTATCAATTCACTGTAACCTTTGATGGTGCTAACATGCACTAACTTAAGAGAAACATCAATATAACTATAATCAAGGTAGACAAATATTTGCTGTCGTTGCTTGCAATTTCCCTTGTTCAATACTGTTAGATTTTCAATTCCTTCAGTTTACGTGAACATCAAAATATAAAGTAGAGTTACAATGAGATATTGACATACCATTTTATTTGAAGAATAATAGAAAATACATTACACCAAATTATTGAAATTGTGTAATATGAAAGATATCAAACGCTTACCTGCGTAATTGTCAAACAACGTAGGCGTGTAGTCGGTTTTAAAAGACCTACTTGATAGTCTAGCAGCCAGACTTGTCTTACCAACTCCTGTATCACCTATTAAAACACACTTCAAGCTTAACTTATCCCAAAAGTCGTATTTCTTCTTCATTTTGACTCGGTGCCACTTAACATAGTCAATTAATCCTTGTCGTATAACTTAATTACATGGCAGTATTATTACACGTGCGGCGTAGTGTAAACACTGTGATGAGATGAGACTGGCACGAGTGACGTCGACTAGGAACGGCCCTCACAGCCAATGGAGAGTCTCTGAATCAGCTGGCCACCGCTGACGACAACAGGCTAATGGACTTCCCATTAAAACATAAAACAAATATAAATTCTCGAAATCCAGCAAAACATCTATGTATATACTAATAAAGACATGATGCATTCATAATGATAATTTTCATTTTGATATTTCTTTGTCCGTGAATGTATTGACATGTGTCATTTGAATGTATTTCCTTAGTTTATCTAAAGACACTTTAAACTTTAATGCAGATAATCACAAACGTTAAAGCAAAATGAAAATAATCTGGTGTCGTTCAGATAATAACCGGACTTCCGTTACTACTTAGAGTATGTACCATTTCTTTGTTTACTAAAGACATTTTAGATGTACATGTAGATAGTTCAATATTATCCAAAGAAAAGTGTCCCCGTTTTAATGTGTATCGGTGATACATAAACATGACCACATTGCCAATGGTTGTTTAAGGTAACACGGTGCAGCAGACACATTCCATGCGCGTTATTTCTTCAGGCCAAAATCGAAGTTTAATCAGACATCATAATGCATGCACACTCTAGCTGCACTGAGATTGTCACTATAGGGCTTACATTGACTCGATGAATTCAAACATGGCTCAAGTTTGAGAAAATTGATTGGGGAATCAAACGTACATTTTATAGGTGTTTTTATAAAAGCAAAAAGTTAGTCCAGTTATTATGAGAATTGAAGGTTAAATAAATGATTCTTTAAAATAAACACGACTTCGAACAATTGACAATTATATATTACTTCACATTGAAAACAGCAAATCAATGAATACTTTATTTTTTTCAGAAATAATATCACTTCGCTTAAATAGAAAAAAGAACAACCCACACACCCGTTTGTTCATGTTTTTGCATGCTCTTGTCCGCCAGTTTTACAATCATTCACACGCCTCTGAATGGACATTACAGCGGAAAAGTTTCGAATCCACGGACAAAACAAGACTACGTTTATAAAACACAAGTCCACGGACAAGGGTGCACCAAAGAGGGGACATACAACACAATTCTATGGACAACAGCAAACAGAGACACTGTTCATAAAACACAAGTCCAGACACAGACAAACAGAAAGGGTATATAAACACAAGTTCTTGGATACAGGCAAACCAAAGAAGGGACATAAAGTACAAATCCACGGACAAACATAGACACAAGTTCGTGGATACAGCCAAACCAAAGAAATGACATAAAACACAAGTCCACGGACAAGAGCAAACAGAGACACTGTTCATAAAACACAAGTCCAGACACAGACAAACAGAAAGGGGACATAAACACAAGTTCGTGGATACAGACAAACCAAGACACTGCCCATAAAACACAAGTTAACGGACACAGGCAACCAAAGAGTGGGGCATAAACACAAGTCCACGGGGAAAACCAAACAGAGATACTGCACCTAAAACACAAGTCCACAGACACAGGCAATCAAAGAGGGGACATAAACACAAGTCCACAGACACAGGCAAACCATAGAAAATAGGAAACATTACAGAAAATGCTATCAATAAGAAATTTGAAACCGAAAAGGGAACATCACGGAATGCTATTGATAGTCAGGAGCGATACCAGGTTTCCACGACGAGCATGACAACAAATATCTTTAGATATCAACGGCCGAATGCTTGTCGTTCACTCCAATCATCTATGGACGTACAAACGTTATCCGTGTGTATCCGACAATGGATTTAGAATGAACAAATGACAAACCAAACCAGTGGTAACTTGTGCTTTATAAAAACAATGTGGAACCAATGAGGTTTAAAATTTAGGCAAGACAATTTTGTATTATTGTTGGGGGATGGTTTTTGTACATCATAACCATCGTGATTGTTCCCCTCCCACCTTTGGCTACGTAGCTTTGATTTACCGAAGTCTTGTCTATTCTAAATAATTTTTTTCTAAAACGTTCATTTATTACGGCTGCTTCGGAGCTAGATCTTGGGTTCGGGACGGGGGTGTCCCATACAGAGTATTGGCTCTTTCTTCTTATAAATATCATATTTATTGGAGGCATGTTTCAGATTGCATTTTTGTATTATAATTATGCTATTATCCTTTAAACTGCCAATGAATTTAGTGTTTAGCGTAAAGTT
Organism: Pododesmus macrochisma; assembly: GCA_032359645.1. Lineage (NCBI taxonomy): Eukaryota > Metazoa > Mollusca > Bivalvia > Pectinida > Anomiidae > Pododesmus > Pododesmus macrochisma. The sequence goes on from JAUMGZ010232270.1 coordinate 8,927, forward strand.
TTTCCTAAACGTTTACATTTTGGTAATCAGACTACGTGTAAATCTTCATCTGACTTCAAACGTTTCTTTTGTATCGCCCGGAACCAAAAATATCCAAATTAGTCAACAAAGCAGTTTAATTCAGATGACTTCCGTGAATATTATGTCTGAATTCGAGATAACATTCCATAATATATATTATAAAGAAAATGAAGATGTTTTCCAAGCGAAGGAGGAGGGTATTTGGTAGGTATTCTTGGATGCTCTTGTCCACCAGATTTGCAACTATTCACGGGACATCTGAATATACATTACAACGGATAGGTTTGATATAATACAATAAATATGAAGGATTTTTATATCGTGTGATGTTTTTGCGATATAGAATTATGTACAAAGTGTCATGATATATACTGGCTGTATAGTTAACGTTATAAGTCAATTTACTCAAGTCGTTCTGGGTGTACGTGTAAAATATCCGGTGAAAGGAAGCAAGCTGACAGATGGGGCTCTGATAGTCCAACAGCATATAAACATGCAGGAAATAAGATTAACGTCAGTTGACGGAGGAAACAGATTCCAGACGACGAATGTTATTCCGTGTAATATATATCACATCTCTCTCACTCCTCGATACAGTAGTAAAATAGGTTTTCTGTAAACCGTTAACGCAAGTAACATGACACAACAAGACTCAAAACAGTGAATCATACTCATTTTTCAAATGAAAACAAGGGCAAGTTAATGGGATAAAAAAGATTTTTTTTCGTCATTTTATAAGTAACAATTATCAACTACGGGGTCATCCACATAACGTAAAACATCGACTTATCATTGCGGTTACGTGTGTCAACACCTTGCACACAACGTAAGATAGCCAACACAGATATGTTAGTTTGTTTTATTTGGATTTTACGTCCTTTCAACAAATATCCATATAGGCCATATCGAAACGGTATCTGATTGCGACTGTGTCTGTTAATGACAGTGTGCACTGATGTCGACTTAATGGTGCTATCTCACTTCATTATCACGCCGCATACACATTGGCATAATACTTCACACCGTCTCCAACCAGATCTTCTACTGCCCAGAATGGCAGTTCTTTGACAAGGAGGGAAAATATTACCTCATTTTAACATGTTATGTACGACGCGCGAGGTCGGTGATCGAACCTACGACCTATCGCATACGAATCGAACACTCTCCAGACTGAACTACCGATGCGATATAAATATAAGTACTATAATAAATGTGGGCATGTTAGAATTAATTAGATTGGTGTTTAAATAACTTCACCAAATTGATGTTTCTCAAATGGAGGAAAATCAGAATCTGTGAATTATAACTCACACACACAAAGACCAAGTTTGGTATAAATCGGACAACCACAACTAGATACATCTCAGTTCTTAGTTAGTGTTCCATTATGTACGGATGTATGCTTACAGAACTGAACATATAGTACAGAAGTGAATTTAGTGTACCGTTCACACTGTTTTGTTAGCAACTTGTCTTACCGCGAAATCTCTATAAAGATAAAGATAATGATTAGTACAACAGTTTATATTGATTGATTTAATTGATTTATGCAATTTGCTTTTTCATTTTATTGATGCAGAAATTCATTCTTCTCGTATCAGAAAAACTGGGTTAATTAAAATTGTGTTTGGGAAATACATGTAAACGTGTTTCTGTGAATTGTCAACACTGAAACTCATTACGGAAAGAAAGCAGTGTTGTAAATCTGTTTACCGTCTATTGTGTAACTGTGAATAATCTAATAATGAAGTAGCATGGATATGGTATACACAATAACATTGTATTTATCCCTGCAATTTAACAAGGAAGCGGGATATGGATTATAAACTTGATAAACAACACGTTACGGAAGGGTGGTTTTTCCTGTCCAATGTACAAAACGTCATTGTAAAGTTGTTTAGGTCCGATACCGCTAACCATTCCCCGGTGAAACTTTATCAAGAGGCCTGCTGGGCTTTTATATTCACCTGATTGCAAACGAAACTATAATTTTATTTTGTACTTAAGTACATAAGAGATGACCTACTGGCGCCCCCTTA
>JAUMGZ010232281.1:0-10986 GCA_032359645.1 Pododesmus macrochisma
ATCAAACATTACAGGACAATGTCATTTGTTCTTTCATTACAATGAATCGTGAGTTATCACGCAATTAAAATATTGTCCAATAAAAAAACCCTGGCTTTTCAGGACTTCTGAGTCCTTTGATTATTTTATGGTGATGATTTATTAAAATGTCCATCTTGAATTTCAGATTTCGAGTGTGCAATATGTAACGACCATGAACAAGGCTCGGACGTTCTGCAGCTTTCATGTGAACACTGTGAGTGAATTAGTAAAACGTAGTAAATGTAAAATGTATCTAAATGAGCGCCGCCCTGGTGGTGTAAAACAATCAAAAGGGAAGATATAGCCTATATACACACGTAACACCAAGGATTTTAAATATGATCAATACATGTAAAATCAACGTGAATACGATATGCATTTTAGAATACATAAGTCATGTATGATGTGTACAATGCATAGCAAGACCAAGGTCCGAACGAACATACATGTAAATGAAAGAAATGATAATAATATAATCTACATTATTCTCATCACACAGTAGGCTGCATGTAATCATTCCTAGAGTTCTAATTTGTTTCGCATATTTGTTTGTAAAATATTTTCTCAAAAATGGCCCTGTTTACTTATTACTCTGAAATATAAGGTAAAAGTTGGCTTCCACTATGATATGCATAGCCGTGGCCTATTCTATGAAACCGAAGATAAATCACTGTTCTGTTTGCAGTAAACTTTTTCGAAACGAAAAAACCCCAATTTGATTCAAAATAAGATTGAAATATACAATAACGTACTTTTCAAGTGTTCACTCTTTAAGCACATGGAACAAAGTATTGTATTTCTGATGGTACGTGTAAACATATGCTTTATTTATAATTGCAGTATTTCACAAGCAATGTATACTTAAATGGTTCATGAGTAACAGTCACTACACATGTCCCATCTGTAGAACGTCACAAGTGGTCAAGGGGACGAAACTCGTAGTTATAACTATCATTCCACAAGAAGGAGGCAGACCAGTACGGTTAACGCAGGTACAGTATTTACAAACACTTATCACGTGGTTTTGTTTCTGTAGTTTTTTGTTCATGTTTATGTTTTTATATAGACATCAATTCATTGTCCATTGCCTTCAAAAAAAAGGCATATGTTGTTTAATTTATACACGTTTTTGCATATAATTTCAGTTATAGATATTAAGTGGAATCCAACATGAAACTAAATACAGCTACATGTTAACTAACCAAGAGAAAAAAGGCGGACATTTCTTCATGTAAACAGCAATACAAGGCAAGAAGAGAATACAACTGGAGTATAGACAAACATACATCCCGAAGAGAATAGTAAAAAAAATAAAGGTTTTAAGATTTTAGGAATTAGCTGCACACAGAAAAATGGCTATAGAAAATAGTTCCACCAGTGTTAGTGTTTAATTTTGTCTGCTCTTGAACTCAAAACTGACACATAATCGTCTGCTCTAAAAGTCAAAGTTGAGAGATAATCATCTGCCCTTGAAGTCAATTTGTAAAAAAAAAACAAGTAAAAAGACTCTTTGGGAATTTTGAGGAGTTTAAGAATTCTAGTCAGTTTTGATGTCAAATTATATGGAATTAAATACGTGTCAAATGGATTGTACACGTGTTAATAAATTAACATTGATCACGAACGGTGCACAGTGCATTAGCAAAATCTTACAGAAAAGCGTAGTACTTAAATAAACATGAAAAATGGAGATATGATACATCATACTCAAATGCATTTTTCAAGAACAAATAAGATGATATTGTACAATTACATTCACTTATCATTATACACGTATGGCATGAGTTTGTACGTGCACTCACGCGCGTGTGCGTGTGATAATGTATGTTTGTCTTTTTGTGTGAGTATATGTGTGCTTATATATTGTCAGTAAGATGTACATATATTTGCGCGTGTCAGTGCGTGAGTGCTAGATTGTTTGCATGATTGCTAGTGTGTGCGTTCGTGCAGGTTGTAGCACATATCATTAACATGAAGAGTTTATTTGTTTACATGTGTTGTGATATAAGAAATAATACACTGTTATTCTGCTCTAGACAAAACAGAGAATGTGTAACAGAATGTTTATATCAATGATATCAAAACTATATTTTGGTGCTTTTTCGTATATTTATACTTTTTAAATAAACTATTTGTTGCTGGTCTAAGTTTGTACTGTGTTATTTTCCCTCTCCTGAACTTGCTCAGTATACGTATGCCTCTAGCTAACTGTGAATATACAGTTGATGACAAATAATGCCCAAGTCACCACGGATATAACTGTACTTTTGTCACTTTATACGAAAGGGTTTGTGTCTAGTAGGCTTGTTGTCAGGAGTATATGACCGAATGGGGATATCATATCAATGTGTCTGTGGCACGATATTACAGCGATACAGCACTCGACATAAGTCGTCAATAAAGCAAACATTAACTTTCTATGGCCACTTGACATATGCACAATACATTACATAACGTCGACAGACACAAAGTCGACACGACAACACATTGACAGTGACACTACGTCGACACGATCCAAGGTCGACAATGACAGTCAAATAATTCTATTCTAGGAATACCAAACACAGTTTGATTGATATAAAATTTTCGAGCCTTCTTAACAGTTCTGAAAGGTAAATGATGAATTCAAAGAATAAGGTACATGGCTAAATAACTTTTTATTTATTTATTCTTAAAATACATCACATGTTCACGTACATATAACTATTCTACATTGATATGTCAAAGGTACAAAAAGATGACACGCAAATACAACAAATTGAAGAAAAACAATGCAGATAATCAATGGTCTAACAAAAGTCCAACCTTTTAAGTATGTAGCAGTGACATTTACTTATCAAAACTATTTCAACAGACCTAAAATTCAAAATATATACTTGGACATATTCCAACGGTCTTTATATACATGTCACGAAATATAATATATATGACAGCGTCAATAAACATTTCTTGATTACTGTTTAAAAGGCCTGGATAATAACAAGCTTTGATAACAACACGCCTGCAATGCTCATAATAACAAGACTGTTGATTGATAGGAGTATGACGTCACTTCCGCCTATGGCAAAGTCCAACATAGACATATCAGCATTGCAGTCATCAGCACCACCGCAGCATGCATACGTCATGTCCTCTATGACGGCAGGTTGACAAGCTTCTGAACAGGATAAATTATATTCCACAAATGTGGTGTTTTGTAACCTTGAAACCTGAATGAAACATTAATAATTATTAATTTTTGAACGTATCTTTCTTATTGGGTAATTCAAGTCGAACATATTGAATGGAAGAGGCCAACTTAAGATCGGTCAGGCTTTCGGAGGGATCTTTAAGCTGGCGGACCCTTGTACACCCCCCCCCCTTCCGCGATAAAGATACTTTGTGTATAATTCGTTATAAGAGAAGGCGGAACCACCATTGGAAAGGTTTGTCCTGTCTGTACTATCCCTATTGCTCTGATTTCCCGGTCCTGTCGCCGCTTGTCTTCCTGTTCCATGTTTTTTCTCCTTTGGTCTTTTGTTAAAGTATCAGTGAAATACTCTTGGATCGACGTTAAGCACCAATTAAACAAACAAACAAACAACATTGATACATCGTCATCACTATGTCCTTTCAAAAAAGTATACAACATTACTGCGTCTTGTGATATAACATTTCGTCGGGTTATTTTCAAACTGGTGAAAAACCACCATAGATAACAAAAATGCTTCAAAACAATATTTATTTTGCTTCATAGCACAATTATAGTCTTGTACATGTGTGTACATCACAGATAATTCGTGGCTTGCTAAATCATCTATGTCAACCGCCTTACACAAAGGAAATAGTTTTGACAATCAGTATTGGTTTTTATTTGAAATGTTTTTGTTTTTTTTAATATTCCGTTGACGTCAAATTCTAAACGCAGTCAGAAAGACGCAATTTTGCCATGAAACGAAGCAGTCGGGGAAAATCAAAAACACTTTAACTCATGTGAATACTCTGACTGAAAGTCAAAATGTAAAAGGTTTACGTTCAAATGAGTAGATCGAAGCGCTGGAAAAATAAAGCTTCGATCATGATTCAACCATCGTCGGATGTCCATGGTTAATTCATTGTGCTTACTTTATTTATCACTTACCGCGGGTATCCGAAATCGTGATTTCTTGCGTTGTACTTTTAAAATATTCAAGTGTTTTGACAATTGAAATTTGTGAAAGGAAGTTATTTAGTATAACGCCAATTTTTAACCCGATAGAGTCCTAAAGGTCTTACAGAGCAAACTACTCATATATTTTGATGATAACATATATCAATAATATATACAGAATATAACCGAGAAGTGCTAAAGCATCTTAATAATAATATTTATGGTATAAATCTTGATTTACGAACAGAACAGAGTTGTAAAATTACAAATTACAATGCAAGAATCAGAACCTGCTAAAACTTAAAAATAAATTAATGTAAACACGGAATGGGAATACTTATACAACTGGTTTACCTTACAGAACAGCTCGAACAATTGGCACTCAGTGCTGAGGATTATATTCAACGCCATGTCACGTGGAACGCAGCCTTCACCTTCACAAACATGTTGCAAACACGCACGGACTGAAGAATTGACACAAAGGGAATTATTTCAAAATTTGTTTACATTAATTATTGAATATAATGATTAAATAACCTAATATAAAATGTCTCCATAATACTTAAAAACTTATAACAATACATATTTGATTGTTTGTCTGTTTGTTTGTTTTGTTTGTTTGTTTAATTAGGGCTTAACGTCACTTCCCGAATCTTTCACCATTATTGTGACAACAGACCAAAGGAGAAAAACCAAACAATTGGACACGAAGAGAAGCGGAGACAGGAACGGGATACGAAAATAATGTAGATAGTTCAGAAAGAAGGATGAGCCGATGCAACGGCGTTTCTGCCTACCCTTATCGAACTTTACATGGGGCACATGACATTTAAAACCATTAGAACTCGCTACCTCGTTACGTAAAGTAAAAACCATTGAATACACCCGGAAACAAACATACTTTGTGGTTAATTTTGAGGACATCAACAGAACGGAATGTATATGAATCCCTCGAACAAACAGGGACAGTCAACATATTCAAAGGACAAATCGAAACGACTTGGTTATCACGTGTCCACTGTCACATTCCCTATATGTATATATTTTTGTTTGATAAGATATAACGTTAATAAAGTAAAAGTTCAAACTATTAGATAGAACAAAAGAAGTGACCTGAACTAGAATATATAGTTCATCAGCAAAAAGCTGTTAGTTAACACATATTGTTTGTTTTGTTTATGTTGGTTAATCGTCCCTTTAACTCATGTATGGGTCATATCGAGACGGTGTCTGCTTTTGCGCACTTATGGCGACTTTATAGTGTTGTCTCACTGAAACAATATGTCTGCCTAATCTTGTCGAACATTCAAGGGGAATTTTTTTATCGGGTCAGGGATTAAAATCCCTGTCCATGCGAAAGGCCAATTTCATCCAAACTTGGTGAACACATTTGGTTTTGCAAGAAAAAAACAAAAAAAACCACCGTTGCATTTTAATGCTCATTAAGTCCTTAATTTGCCATCTTAAATATCATCAAAATTGTGATAAGTTACTTTGTTTAAAATTCATTTCATATTCATTCACTGTAACATTATTAATTTTGATGTTCTTGAATTTAAAGGGAACAATTATATAGTTTCTATATATAAGACGCTATCACGTTAAATCACAGAGAATATTCGTACACCGTACCTACCTGGTGTAGTCATTGTGTTGTTCATTGATTGATCTAAGGGAAAATTAAAAAAAATAATAAAAACTAGCAAAAGATTATGTCATGGCTTTATCCTAGTTTGTAGAATTTGTTTGCCTTAGAAAAATAAACTTGTTGATTTTTAGAATCTAACAGATACCCTGATGATGAAAGTAATATAAGACTTAAGCATATACTATTTGACGAGATTTCCCCTCGCACGAATGTTGTGTGCGTCGATGACAATTATGCTGGAATGCTAACACTTGGTTAGTAAAACGCACCAAGCAGTTTCTGTCCTTGTCTTATTTTGGTTATTCTCCTCCTTTTAATTTATCCATTATGCCATTGTTTTAATTTTCAATTCCCTACTAATTTTGTCCAAGCCCTTGTCATTCTTAATTTATTCATTATTCCTTAAGAAAATTGATGATGGGTGTGTTTGAGCTGGGCTTTGACTAGATGACGAGTTTTGTGTTTGCAAATGTTTGCCCCTATAGCTATAAATTTATGAAATAGCTATGCGAAAACAAATCCAAACAACTAATACATTAGTGTTCAATATCTCTGGAAAGTCAATAACCCTTAACTCTATAATACAACACATTTACATCAATATTTGATATTCGTGAACCTAAAGTCACAAAATTAGCTTTCTATATATATGTATAAGATGAGATCATGTTTACCTACAGAGAGTATTATTTTGTAAAATGTACCTACGTGACGTAGTCGTGGTGTTATGCATATAATGTGAGGATATTAAATGACTTAAGGGAGAAAATGTTCTTTCATAACACTACAAAAATGGAATCTAAAACGTGCCTCCGATAAATATGATATTTATAAGAGGAAAGAGCCAATACTCTGTGTGAGACACCCCGTCCCGAACCCCGGACCTTGCTTCGAAGCAGCTATCATTCATGGACGCTATAGAGAAAATGAATTTTGAATAGACCAGACTACGGTTTATCAAAGCTACATTACCAAAGTGGAAAACGGGAAAAACAATTCACGATGGTTATAATAAACAAAAAACCACATCCAAACAATAATACAAAATTGTCTAGCCAAAATTTAAAATGTGCTCGTAGTCAAAATAGGAAATTTAAACGTATTCTTCTGGACACGTGTTTCGGACAAACCAGTCCTCATCATCAAAGGTGACGTAATATTTTATATAGAATTAAATATTATCAACAGACAGACAGACAGACAGACAGACAGACAATAAAGAGTCAAAATATCCAACAGACACAATAATTAAGAATACTGGTAAGTATGAAACTGTATCTTCTTAGGTACATAACTCAAAAATAACTGGCAGACTATTATGAATCGGGAATAAATGACTACTAGAAACAAACCAAATTTTATACTTGATTCATATAAAATCAGCATAGTGGAATGTATGTGCACCTCTGGAACAAACAGGGACAGGTAACATATTTAAAGGAAAAATCAAATAGAATTGTATATTACGTATCCACTGTATGTTTACGATGCATTTTAATGTACATTATGCCCTATATTGGATATCGTTAACTTCAATCTAATTGTGACAAGTTACTTTTTATTCAAAATTCATTTCATATTCTTTACATACACATTATTTGAGGTTCTTGAACTTGAAGGGAACATTAGTTTGATGCTGCTATTGTTGGCTTGGCAATGTCTTCGTTCTGTTGATTTCACTTGGCCTGGTTGTGTTCCTATATATAAGATGATATCACGTTAAAATACAAAGAGTAAGTGTACCTACCTGGTGTAATCGTTGTATTGTTCATATGACGCGAGCTCATTGATTGATCTAACGGAAAATAGAAAAACAATGATAAAAAAAACAGCAGAGGATAATATCATTGTCGTATTTTGAGAATGTTTTTGCTTTAGAAATATAAACTTGTTGATTTTAAGAATCCGACAGATATATTTGATGACGGTAATGTAGGAGTTAAGCCTGGACTATTTGACGATAAAATCTGTCACATGAATGTTTTGTACTTATGACAGTTATGTTTTAAATTCTACAAATTTCACGACAAGGAACAAACCTATACTCAAATAGACTTCCTGTAATATAAACACTTGGTTAGTGAAACGCACCAAGCAGATTCTGCCCTTGTCTTTTTATTTTGGTTGTTTTCTTCCTTTTAGTTTATCCATTACGTCATTGTTTCTTTTAAATCCCCTGCTATCCTTTTTGGGTCTAAATCATAACCATTTTAAGTTCATTATTCCTTGAGTGATATTGGATGGTGACTGTGTTGAAGTTCGATCTGACTCTTTGACGTCTAACATCGACATCTGCCATGTAATAGCTGTACGTATTTTTTTTTTTAACAATCTTGTTATCTTAAGTGAAATCTTATTTCTAACAAACGAATGAAATGGTCAACTTATGCGAAGGAAAAATAGAGCCGACTTGAGTAGTACGTGCCTACTGTCCTTGGAGAGTCATTTCCCCTTAAGCCATTTCATTTGAATATGTCATTTTTGATATTCTTGAACTTAAATGGTCATTCGTTTTCTGCTTATATATAAGATGAGATCATGTTAAAATATAGTGAAATGTACCTACCTGGTGCAGTCATAGTAATGTTCATACGATGCGAGGTTATTAAATGACCTAAAGGAAAAAAACATTTTCATAACAATTAATTCATTTTATCAATTAGTTTATAGGACTACTTTCGGACTACTTTCACTTCTTAATGTTGATGATAAGAATCCCGAAACATAGCCTGAAAGGAGTGAATTGTATACTTTTAATTCACTTTATAACAAAAACAGGAAATAAGTTTATTAGAATCAGGGATCAAATACTTAAAGCTGAAGTTATTGTTTAAAACATTTTCAATTCTTCCACCATAACACATCACTTCTACGTCGACCCGCAACTTATGTGCATGGTGCATATATAGTCATTCAGCATATACTTATCGAGCACGCATGTACGCACGCAAACATGTACACATACACGTGTAAGAAGTCATGCGTCTTTATAAATATGTAACACGAAATACATTAAAACCAATTATGATAAGTTGGGCAGACCTAACTGTTTGACTTACTTTTTCGTAATTTAATTTAATTCAAGTTCAAAGGTCACTCAGTCAGTCTTTCGTTTATATTAAATGATAGAAAAATATTAAATGATAGTATAATGCCAATTGTGCAAGTATACACAGTAACTGGGTTCTTTTAATTTACTGCTTTACTTTCGCGTTCCTATTGTCGCTGTCCTATCTGTTCTGTCATGTCCTTTCATTTTCCTTTGGTCATTCGTCGCGGTATCCGTGAACTATTCTGATAGTTAAGTTAAACCCTAATAAAACAAACAAACAAACAAACAAACAAGCATTAACCATCTCCGATGATAACGAATAGGTTGTGACTGTAATATTTGACTCTACATACATATATAATATAACAAAATCTCTAACACGCGCTCCCGACGTTGCTTAAGGCTGCGGCCTCATTCACCGGTAAAACCACACCGCATGGTTTCGTGATGGGTGACCGTATTAGGCGGCATGGATAACTAGTCTCGGGGAATTTTGAGACGTCAATATATAATTCGTTTTTATTTTGGTGCTGAATTGTTTGACGTGGCTATTGCTGTCTCTCGTTCTGTTGATTCCACTCACCCTGGTTTTGTTTGTCGTAATACACTGAACAGTGCGACACACATCTAACAGGAATCGCCGAGTCTTTCGCGAGCACCTGGTTTCGCGGCTTTTGATTTTTATTAGAGGTTTGTGATGTTTCTTATTTCCAAATTTCAAGTTTTAATTTTTGTTTATTTTGAGTTCTTTTATTTGCCCATGTACATGTCTTGTGAATAATTTTACCACAGACTCTTGGCGATTCATCTACGCCAGATGGACAGTCGTTGTAATGGTTACACGTCAGAGAAGCGTTGATACAGGTGCCATTGAAACAGTGAAATTCTTCTGGGCCACATTGGTGTGCTGGAAATGTCAAACACGTTAACACGTTTGTAAACGTAGTGGTTTTAGGCATGCTTAAATGGAATAATTCTGTTAAAATGCAAAATTAACAATTACCAATTATTATCATTATACGCGATGTATGTTTGAACAGGCTATTCAGATAATTATATTTTTGATAAATATTTTAAGATATCCCTGCACTAGGTTTGATAAAGACTGTTGATTTAAAAAAATATATTTTTACCATAAAACTGTTTAGATTATGAAAGCATGAAAAATGAGGAAAGCGATGAAGCTATGTTTAAAGGGTGACACATGTGTAGCAGGAAACATTACTCCATCACCTGTTTTTGCTTCTAGTTGTTTTTAATAGAGGTTTGTGATGTTTCCTTTTCTACTTGATAATTGTACACGTATTTTATTCTTTTTTTCTGTGTTCGTCTTACATTTTCTTTTTATTTGCCCATGTTCATTGACTTACAATTTTAGAATATCGTCTAGGTTTGTCGTATTTATTTCAGTCTTTTAGATATGATTTTATTGTTCGTACTGTGTGACCGTCCTTAGTCGGTCCGCACATATAACGTGTCTTAAAAATTGTTGCGACGTCGAATTATTTCATTTTTATTCTGATGTTGAACTATTTGATGCGGCTATAGTTGTGTCCTGATTCTGAGACAAAAGTTTCAAAGAATATGATGTAAACATGGAGTATGATATTTTTTATTGTTAGGCCACACCAAAAAATTGTCTCATTCGACGGAATCGCCGCTCCTTTTATTTCGTTTTCAGAATAATTTTTGTTTTGATCGTTTTCGGTTTTCCGGATTTCGTGCCGTACCGTCATCCGTTTTCCGGAATTTTATGTCCGTTTCTTTTTGTGGATTTAGTCTACTACCTTCACGTTCGGCTCAAATTGAAAGCAAACGAAAATGAATTTAGACACCGAGACCAATGTTCTCGGTATCTGTGTATGTACGTAGCAGTAAACTGGTTGCAATTTTATGCCACGGATGATGGCGTGCGCTGTCTAAGTCAAACTGGTAGATTTCCAGGGCCAGACTGCTTGAAATGTCGAATGCTGTTGCTGTGATAAGTTGTTTCAAGTGGATTCCATTCTGGGGAAAAGGAGTTTTGAAATTGTTCTGTTGCAAAAATTGATTTTATGGGACATCTACTGTTCCATTTGTAGTTATCAATTTGGTGTTTAGTTTGATAGTTTTAGAATTTTGTAGGTTTAATAAAAT